>JASANC010002355.1:0-27715 GCA_030248135.1 Theristus sp. LFF4_11 | reverse complement strand
CCCCATGAAATTTTGTCTGGCGGACACCCCCCCCCCCCCCAAAATTTTCTGCACACCCTAAATTTTTTTTCGAAAATCATGATTTTTTGTCTATAAAGTCCATAATATAAGCTGAATATATGATAACTTGACCATCTTCATTGTAATTTCAAAGATTTTGCAGCAAAATTTAGACGTTTTTCCTTTCAAATTTAAGCGAAAAAAATTTCATGGGGGGGTGGGGGGTGGACCCCCCCACAGAAAATTTTGAAAAAATGCACCCCCCTCATGGGACCCCCCCTGGGGGGGGGTCCCACGTTACCATAGGTTGGACCCCCCTCACTTTTTGGTCGGCACCCCCCCCCCATAGTTGTTCCAGAGCCGAGGGGTTGGGGGGGGGGGCCGATATAGATAGGTGGTGCAAATTTTCTAGATAGAAAGATAGCTGGAAACTTTTGGGGGGGGCCGCGGGGGGGGCCATGTGTCTTTGGGGGGGCCGGTCAAAATTTTGAAATTTGATAGATGGATAGCTAAAACGCTAAAAAGCTATAAAAACAGCAAAATAATGCTAAAAATACACTAAAAATCAAGTATAAACGCGTATTTTACCTAAAATTAGCGAAATTTTCAAGAATTACAGGCAAAAATGGTTAATTTTGGTCAAAAATTGACTCATTTTATGTCTTCGAAGACAAAAATTTTCAGATAGATAGCTGGCTGAGAAATTTTTTTAGATAGATAATAGCTGAGCCGAAAAAACCTGTCTGATAGAGATAGATTCGAAAATTTTTTGGGGGGGGCCGGCCCCCCCCAGGCCCCCCCCCCTAGAACAACTATGACCCTCCCCCACGGTACCTTACCCCCCCCCTCGAAAATTTTTTTGGGCCCACGGTACTGCACCCCCCCCCCCTCGAAAATTTGCTTTCGCCTTCGGTACTGGTGGCAACGGTTTGGAAAAGGGTAAATGAGGTCACCCAAACAAAATCTGGAAAGTTCCGCCATACGGGAGTCATACGGGAGGCGATTGCACATCAAATGTGGTTCTTCGAACTCCCTGGTTAATTTAGCACAACTTTGATTTTTGAAAAAAAAAATTTTAAATTAAAAAAAACAAAAATGACGATTTTTGTTTTTTAACAACCCTAGGGGGGGTTGGCCTACATGTTTAAACGACTGGTGCAAGACATTTGCGTTAAAAGACATTTACCTAGAAACTAACTGCGTGTTTAACGGTTAAAATAAACTACAATTCTCCGAATATGTCCTAAACCTAATCCTAAGCAAAGCCTGAACCTAATCCTAATTCGAAGTTCAGACCTAAGCCTAAGCCAAGCCTTTTTAGAAGTGCGGTGCATGAGCAAATAGTGCACGTGACCACTCCAGGGAAGGGAATCCATTCCATAATCCTAATCCTGTTTAAACATGTAACATTAGGGACCTGGGGTTGTTAAACAAAAATCAATTTTTTTAAAGTGATTAAAAAAAACAAAAATGCCGCTTTTTTCCTAAAGCTTCATTACTAAAGCGCACGCGCACGTGGCATCGGCATGCTCATGCTCATGATCCACTAGCGCGCCTGCACACGCTCCGGCCCCAATAAGAACTTGTTCAAAACGCAATTGTTCTGACATCTTCCTTCTTCAAAAGGCTTGGCTTAGGTTAGGATTAGGTCAGGATTATGTTTCGCTTGGAATTAGGCTTTAGGATTAGGTTTTGGTTTAGGCTAGTTTAGGCAACGTCTGCCAACGTCAGTGGTTTGATTTGGTACGACAGGCCAACCGATTTTTTTTGCTCTGAAAACCTCAAATTTGGCAACATTTTTCGAAAGTTCAACGTAAAACCGTCAGCAGTCGATTTTGGACCGTTTTACCGACTGATTTTACGCTTCGACAACATCTGCGATGAATGCGCTTGCATATCATATGTGGTTCTTCGGACTCCCTGATTGATTTAGCACAACTTTGATTTTTGAAATTTAAAAAAAATTCTTTAAAAAAAACAAAAATGACGATTTTTGTTTTTTTAACAACCCTAGTCATGTGTAGGGTGCCTTCTCGGTGAGGGGGGGTGCACGGGCAGCAAATTTTCCTGAGGGGGGGTGCACTGGCAGAAAAATTTCGTGAGGGGGGGTGCACGGGATCGCACGGGTAATACCAAATTTTGATTTGTATACATACTTAAAAGTGATTTTTTTGATTTCTGATCAGAGGTTGCTTGCAATGAGTCGTTGTAGGTTCCTAATCCTAAACTAGGGTTGTTAAACAAAAATGAAAATTTTTTTTTTAAAAAAAAAGTGATTAAAAAAAACAAAAATGCCGATTTTTTTTTTTTTTAATTCGAAAAATTTTCCTCTAATATGCTCTGAAAACCTCAATTTTGGCACAATTTTTCGAAAGTTCAACAAAAATTTTCTTTGATTATACCTCGTAAAACCTTTAGCAGTCGATTTTGGGCCGTTTTACCGACTGATTTTAGGCTTCGACAACATCTGCGATGAAGTTTTTGAGCGTCCCAAAGCTTAGCCTACCATTTCCGATGCAGATAAGGTGACGATTCGCCTCGCAGAGCGTGCGATTGTGCTCGCTGCTCCGTTTGCAAGCGCTACGTTGTCTGGTTGCTGCTTCGTGTCGTGTCGTCGCGACACCATCAGAAGAATTGATCGAATTTCAAGGCGGTATGTTTGTCTTCACTTTAGCATTAGCTTAGCTGGGGACAATTAGTGACGTTTTGGAGGTCAAAACACAAGAAGAGGCATGGTGACGGTTTGGAAAAGGGGTAATTGAGGTCACCAAAACAAAATCTGCAAAGTTCCGCCATACGGGAGTCATTCGGGAGGCGCTTGCATATCATATGTGGTTCTTCGGACTCCCTGATTGATTAAGCACAACTTTGATTTTTGAAATTTTTAAAAAAAAAATTTAAAAAAAAAAAACAAAAATGACGATTTTTGTTTTTTTTAACAACCCTATCCTAAACCTAATCCTAAACCAAGCCTTTTTGATAAGGTGAAAATTATCAATTTAGTTTTTGCATTTTTTCTTTCCTGTGTGAAAGGGCAGGGGCCACCGCCGCCACTGCACATGCACCTGTTTTAATAATGATGCATTACGCCAAATTTTTGCCTTAGAAAAACACAGAAATTCTTGTAAAATACAGAATACAGAATATATATATGACGGTTTGGAAAAGGGGTAATTGAGGTCACCAAAACAAAATCTGCAAAGTTCCGCCATACGGGAGTCATTCGGGAGGCGCTTGCATATCATTCATATGTGGTTCTTCGAACTCCCTGATTGATTGATTGATCCCTGAACAACCCTAGCCTGGAGCTACCTTTTGCAGCATGTGGATCAAAACCAAGGTCGTGTTTCTTGTTCCAAATGATTTTTCTGTGTTTCATAATTCATAGTACTTTTTTGAATGATAGAAAACGCACGGTTCACGTTGTTGTTGATGGACGATGGACAACGTCGCGCTTCTTCGAGACGACAAGTCGGCAAAAGCCAAGAGTTGACAAGCAGTTTTCTTCACATTTGAAGCGTAAAAACAAGGTAATTTACTGCTTTTTGGTCTGTTAACGAGCCCATGAAATCAACTGCAGAAGCTTCTATCGGTATATTTTCAATTTTCTCAATTTATTTCAACTCAACGCGCTCGAAAGCGGTAACGACCAAAAGCAGTCACAAAATTTCCCAATAATACGCAATGACGACGGGCACAGAAGATAAAAGACTAACGTTGGGCAAGATACGAACGAACTAACATTTGGACTTTGGTCGTCAATCTTTGACCTGAAAGTAGAAATTTTCAAAAATTTCTGCCAAAAAGTCCGTCCATGGCGTAGCGGTAGAACTTCGGCCTACAGTTCTGTAGGTACCCGGTTCGAACCTCGCTGTGGACAAGACATACTCGTGGAAAATTAGAGTGACCAACAAACATCTGGATGGTCTATTCCCTCCTGAGCCGAGGGTAAAATTGGGCTTGGGGCAGTAATTGCCCGTCTCCGCCGGAGTTTGGTACCTTCGGGTTTCCGGAACCGGCGCGCGTATAATTAAAAAAAAACAAAGTTCACACGAAACTCCAAGCAAAAAAGCACAATGTCACTTTCTGTGGAAAGTGTCTTGAACGCATTATCAGATGAAAGTACAATTTTGATGGCAAAAATTCGTTTTTTAATTAGTTAAAAAATCCGAGTTTATGCGTTTAATCTTCTACACATGTACAACAACACTAACAACCCGGCCAGAACTCCCCCCACCTCTTCGGCACTGCAAAGAACTAACCAGCTGAGCTGAACTAAAAATTTTACTGTTTTACTCCTCTTCAGAAGCAGACAGAACAAAATGCTTCCTTCCGGTTCCGCTTCTTATCAAACGTCGACGAACGAAACAGAGCCAACGACGGCTAAGGCAAGATACCGTTTGCTGAAACGACGCTTCAAATTGCTTGTTTATGTGAGCATTTGTTTTTATTTTGTTGTTGGTTTTTTGATCGTTGCGATGCGTTTGTGACTGCGCCACCAGGGTCGAGCGAGCCCGATTTTTTGGCGATTTCGCTTGAGGGTTTTTTCTAGGGTCCGAGTGATACCAAAATTTTAAGGTGGAGGGGGTGGTAAAAAATTGTTCAAAATTTTATGCGCATGGTAATAATAGACAAGTCTATAACTGTTATGTGCAAATGCAAGTGGTGTGTTTTTGGGGTCAAATTGGTGTTTTTTTTGTCAAAAAGACTAAAATAACCCGTTTCATTCTAATAATAAGCAAGTAATAAGAAAACCCATTTGCATTGCGTTTTGAATAGTTTTCAGTGATTTTCTGAGTGAATACAGATCTCCACGGGAGCTTGGCGAGGTTTGATCAATGGTCCAGGTCTTGTAGATCACGGTAATTTTTAGGAGGGAGGGGGATCAAATATTGTTAAAAAACCAAGTCGTACATATAGTAAAATTACACCGAAAAGCAGCCACAAAGCTGAAATATACTATGTTAAAACAAAGTGGTGAAACTTTTGTGAAAAGGGGCTCGAAAATGCACTTTTTTGCTGTTTTTGGAAACAAATTTTAAACAAATTTGGGTTTTATTAAAATGTCGAAATTAAAAAGGGGGTCTGGGAAGGTCGAAATTTGGGAGTGGGGTTTGGGAGGATCAAATTTGAGAGGGGGTACTTTTGCCAAAAAAAATTGGGGTGGAGAGTGTTTGTCCAGGTGGGGGAGGGGTGTGTCGAGTTGATCTGGTTGGGGGATACACATCCCACCACTCCCCCATCTCGATCCCTGCGCGCCACACGACTCAAGCAGATCAAAAACAGACCTTTGCTTTTCAGGAAAACGAATGCTACCAAGAAGAGATTCGAAATCTGCAGCGCAAACTGCTGAAATTGTCGCGTGACAAAAAGTAAGTGAAAACGGTGGTCGCGCCCGATTTTTGGCGATTTCGCTTCTATTTGGTTTTGGAGATGTTTTTAAATGGTTTGCAGTTATTTTTTGAGTGAATATGGATCTCTTCTGAAACTTGGCGGGGTTTGACCAATGGTCCAGCCGAATAAATTGTCACGGTATTTCTTGGGAGGTTAAACTTGTTAAAAAACCAAGTTATACAATTAAAATTACACCTCAAAGCAGCATTTAATACTCAAATATACTATGTAAAGGTAAAGTAAAAAATTTTTGTGAAAAAGTGCTCATTAAACCATTTTTTGCAAAAGAAGTGTAAAACGAATGAAGAAATAAAAAACGCATAAAAGTGAAAAAAGGTTTTACGACTTTACTTCCAAAACCCATCATTGATTTTCAGTTTTCTGCTGGACCGACTGTTGCCTTACGAGAAGCTCAGTGATTCTTCTGATGATTCCGATGCACCCGAGCCAAAGAAACTGACAGAGAAAAAAACACAGAAAAAGTAAGCGGTTGAATTGAGTAATAGAAATCGCCCAGAAGAGCAGTCGGGTATTTTGATATATTTTTTGGCGATCATCCAAGTTCTGTTTTCCTACAGTCCATCTGGCCAATACAATGCATGCATCAGCCTGCACAGATTACATGCACCAACTGGACATGTGTGCAACGAACTAATCAAGCCACGGGTACATTTTAAGCCAGATGGTTGATGGACTGTACAGTCCTGCTGCTGGTTGCTTGCTGTTGACGTGTTCTGTTTCATTCCTCGGTACTGTTCATCGGCTCATCGCTGTGGATTTGTGACTTTCATTTCTGTCAATTTGCAGGAAACAACGCAACACGGGGCAACGCCGACAGAAGCCGCCAGCGCCGGCCGAGTCAACAACGGCCGCACGCCCCGGGGCACAAACGACGGCGTCGCATGCGGGGCACAGCCACGCGCAGTCGATTGCGGCCGCTACTGCTGCGACAGAGACGGCCGAATCAGAGACACCGGCAAAAAGGCCAAAAGTTGAGCAAATGCAACTGCAGCCCTCGGTCACCGTAGTCACGGAGCCGTTGGCAATCGCACAACAGTGATGGGCATTTTGGGAGGCCGTAAACACTTTCAGTGACTGCGTTATTGTTTTTTTATGATCTCTGGTATTCTTGTTCAAGGTTTGGTTGATCTTGATTTTATTCAGTTTGAAAGAATTTCAACTTTCCCATGTTTCAGCTTTACGCGGTTCGAAAAATAATAACCTGCTGCGTGTTTTATTTGTGTCGTCCACTGTTCAGTCACCACGCTACCGGTGATGGCGTTTGACAGATTTTTCCAAGCTCCTCGACTCTGTTCTTGGTGAAAATAACAGGCTTGCCTTGCCGAATGGCAGTTTATCGGCCAGTTTCTCGTCAAACGACTCGTCAATTATGGCGCGCAACGCCGATTTCAGCGGTGAGACCGTCTGTGGGTGTTTTGCGACGATCTGAAAGCGCTCTCGGAAATGCAGTGGCGTTGATGGACGCAGTTCGGCATCGACTTGTTGGCTCGCTTCTGCAAGGAAGAAGTCGAGCAAATGTGCGCTACAAACGATGCAACCTGTTATGCTGGTCAATTGATCACAAGTGATGAGCCACACGACAAAGAAAACAAAAATGCAACCTTGGTAATTGTCCAACTTTTGGCACAAGTCGTCTGCCAGCTCGGAAGCACCAGGAAGGTCGAGTTTGTTCAAGCAGATGACAGCTGGCTTCGCAATCAGCGATTCACTGTACATCTCAAGTTCCTGCATGAAAAGCGCGACTGTTCGAAATTTCATTTTATTGCTTTTTCGGTTTGTAAGATTAATGGCATTCTTCTGCTTGAAAAAATCGGTGCGTTCATTAGTTGGCTGTGCAGGACGCTGCAACCAGCCAATCACTGCGCTGCCGTGTAATACTCGAGTGCGAGTGAACCTTGTTCAGCAGCAGTATCGTCTCCCAAGCGGTCCTGTGTGGCCAGGCAGGATTCAGCTGAAACCCAGTGACATCGACAATGAACAGCAGCAGTTTCGTGCGCTCCACGTGTTTCAGGAAACGAAAGCCAAGACCGACGTTTTTCGACGCGCCTTCGACCAGGCCAGGCAGGTCAGCAACAGTGATCTGGGCAAAAAAATGTTGATGAATGAAGTCATATATTTTGATGATGAAATTTCAGAAATGAATGCAGGCAGTTGTGTGAAATAGTGCAATCTTTAAATTTACCCTCCGGTAGTCGCTGTACTCTATGATACCGAGGTGTGGTCGCATCGTGGTGACTGCATAAGCACGAAAATATTCAAGATGTAATGTGCAAAATAAAGTTGAAAAGCCGGTAAAAATGCAAAACCACGAACACGGATATGCGGCGACTTCGGGTTTGGCGCGCGAAATTGCTCGCAGAAATGTTGATTTGCCAGCATTAGGAAAGCTTGAAGAGAAAAAACTGATTTCTGAAACAACCGAACAGCAATGGAAGCAATGCTGCTTGTACCCGACAAGTCCGATGTCAGCAATCAGTTTCAAATCGAGGCGTACTGTACGCCGTTCACCCTTGACTGGCTTGAAGTCTGTTGCTGGCGACCCACCGTGGCCGCCGCTGGCAAGCAGCATCTTCTCACCCGGCTTATTCAGCTCACCTGCAAACAATTTAGAGGACGCAAAACTGAACAGTTATGACTGCAGTGAGTACACTGCACTCTCGGTGCGCTGATTGGACGCGTTTTATTCACTCAGCCAATCAGTGCCACAGATCAAACGTAACCAGAACCAATCAGTTCTAGTGGTGTTACACTGCATCAACCCAATTTTCATGCCCAGCCAAGTGTTCACCTATCAACGTTTGCTGTTTATCGTCCGAATGCACGGTCACACCAACGGGCACCTTGATGACCAGATCGCTGCCATTATCACCGACGGCACATAAGCGGCTGGAAAAGTGTGACGGAATGATAAAACTGTGCGCTTCTCATCGACGCAACGGCTTTGCAAACGAACGTGGCGCTCTTGCCGGGCGGCGCGCGGAACGCCGCCTTCTGCCGTTGAGCGACATCGTTCAAGGAGACGCTGTCGCTCGCAGCCAGGTACACGGCGCCGCCATCGCCGCCCACGCCAGTGCTCTTGGCCATGCCCTGGCCGCCGGCGCCGCCACGCACCGTCACGCGCAGGTGGTCACGTGCCAATTGGCCGCCATACAACTGGCGTCAGACAATGTGCAGGAGCAATCACAACACGGTAAAGCACACTTGAAAACTGAGTAAAGTCAGCAAACCTTGATGGCGGAAAACAGTTTGCTCAGGCGCACCATCACGGCGTGACAAACATCAGTTGGTTTGCAGCTGCCACTCCAGTTCGATTCAAATCTGTGACAGTCGGTTTGCATGCAGCAACACAACGCCTATCCTCGGTTACTCAAGATATTTTCAGCACTTTTACTGCAACACCCAACTTCCAGCATTCCAGCAACATTCTCAAGTGTTTTTTATTTCATTTTCAGGGGCAATATGCGCAATGACTTCACCAGGTCGATAGTATTGAATTGGACAACTGTAGGTTCAACGGGGATCACAAAAACATCCGATCTATCAGTCAAAAAAACAAACGAAACAACTAAAAACAACAAACAATGGAAAAGAACAGAACACAATGGTAACAACAACAAGAACCCGGAAGAACAGAACACACAACAAGTATGAATGATGATTATTTTTTCAACAGCATCGCTCTGAACTGTGCGTTTGTCATTTTCGGACCCTCCGGTGTGCCGGGTACATTCGGCGTCGCTGACTGACTTTTGTTTGAAGTGGCTGATTTAGCTGACAGAGCCCTTGGTGTCATAAGCTGCAGTTTGCTAGAATGCGACTTTCGTTGTTCTGGAGCACCGCTGGAGTCCATCACAGCACCAGAAGTGGTGTTTAAATTAGGGTCGAAATGCGCGGAGGACGTCTGGTTTGAAGCCGACGCTGCTCCGGCTGCCACTGGACGACGGCTTGGTGGGTTGCTGATGGCCACAGAGATTGTTTTGCCTGAAATGGTGCACATACTGTTCAACTCTATAACACATCCATCCAACTGGCTGATTGGTTAATGGTCACCTGATGCATGGATTCTGTGCAAACCAAACTCCGCCTCGACAGCAAGTCATGCACAGAATGCATGCATCAACCAATTAGCTAGTTGGATACGTTATAGAGTTGACGCTGCAGATTGAAGCGCTGATTGACTGAACACCAATCAACACACCAACTGAGCGAGATTGACGAAACACTCTGAATTGTTACACCAGCCTTTTATGACGGATCGATCAGTGTTGACGAGGGCGTGCTGCGCTGCTTTCTCGTTTTCATACTCGACGTACGCCACACCCTTGGATGCACCAGATTTGTACGTCACCACGCGCACATCCTTCAGACCACTGAATGCACCGAAGATTTCCTGCAACAATGGGATGTCGCGTTCATTCTCAGACACACCAGTCTCAAGTTGTTCAACCAATGTTTTCACACCTTCAGCTCCTCAGCCGTGACGTCGCCGCGTAGATTCCTCACGAACAATTTGTTCTTCTCCAAGTTTGTGCTGTAGTCGAATTTCGGCTTTTGTGCACCGACCGATTTTCCATGGTGCTGTGACACAAACACTGGTCGTTTGCCAATTTTGCGCCGGTCAAACTGTAGGGCTTCCTAAAAAGATACGTGGTGAATGGATGGAGAGGTTCGTCTGTATGCATGGGCAGCCGAGTCAGTCACTGATCCCATTCAGTCAAAATTGGCGTTCAAGCAAATAAAGTCTGCATTTCGTACTCAGACGACAGAACTACATCGCTTCACCGACCTTTGCCAAGTCGGCGGTCTTGAATTGCACATGGCCAAAGCCACGATGCAAGCGACCGTGGTGGCCAGCAAACGCCACCTCCTCGATGCTGTCACTGCCAATGTCCACGAAGAATTTACGGATCCTGTCAATATTTAGACTTGCGTACTTCTACTGTTTTTTTGTGTTTGATACCTCTCAACACAAATTCTGCTCATTAAAAAACCAAATTTTCAACAGAACTCACTCCTCCTCAGTGGTGCCAAAATCCAAATTGCTCACAAAGACGCGACGTGCATTTGCGTCTTGTTCACCACTGGACGATGGCTGGTGCGATGTTTCATTTGCATTGTCCGTTTTTGCTAGTTTCTGATGCGGCTCTGTTTCATTGTTGCTGTTGAGAGTTTCGGCTGGCTTGGGCAACTTGCGCTTACCACGCAGAGCAACTGGTTTTACGCCGGGTGACGGGAGAGCAGCAGGCTTCAGAAAACCATCCTGGTCACGGTCGTCTGATTCGCGCTTCTTCGGAAGCTCTGATGCCGCATGCCCAGTTTCTTTGTTTGTCGAAGGGCCGTTTGTGATCGCTTCAGCCGTTTGTGATTGTGAATGAACGTTTCCTGAAATATTTGAATTTTTTTACTTGGGTTTTCTATTTTCTATTTTCTATTATGCATATGTTTAACAATTGTACCACTGAAATTTAAAATAAAGTCAGGTCTCACCTTTTTGTTTTGTCTTTGCAGACTCAGCCTTTTTCGGCGCTTTGTCTGCTTTTGGTGGCCGTTGCTTGTTGTCTCTTCTATTCTGTTCCCCGCCAGCCTGACTTTGATAGAAATTTTGCCGTCCGCTGGATGAGAAATTGCGACCGGGCAGTTGGTGCTGTCGCTTGCGACTGTAGTGCTTGGTTTTGGTGTCTTTCTGAAAGAAAAGAAATGTATGCATAAAATGAAGCCATGCAGATGAATAGTTTGCTTTGTGTGAAACATGCTGAAGTGGATTTCTATTTCATAAGCCAAGTCAAGCGACTGACGCAAAAGAACTCACCAAAACCATGGCGCGATGCAAGCTCTCAGACGTTCCCTCCTCTCGTTCAAATTGCTCGAGAACATCGAAAATGTCTGCTGGGTGATCGCGCACTTTTTTCACGCCCTAAACTTTGAAGAGGCATTTCATGTTCCAGCCGATTGCAGAAATAGAAGACCTCCAACAAAAACCCAATCAAATGGCATTACAAGTAACCTCAAACAAGATCTTTCTGCACTGCTCAATGGTACCAAACTGGCGTTCCGTCCAAAACCATCGCTCCCAGAAGTACGAGTATGAGCCGCATTTATCACGCATCGACGACCACAGGTCACGCGACTGCAAGGAATAGCCGTGTAATGTTGACAGGTTGTCATAAAAAGCGGTGGAAGTCGAGCCAGTTATCAGCGGATTTCAGCTTTCAAATTTCAAAAATTCGCAAAGCTGTGCGTTCAACTTGCAAGCAAGCAGGTCTCATTGCAAAATGCAGACACCATTGAAAGCAGACTGAAACTACTCACCGCCTCAACGTCGTCGCATTTGCTGGCGAGGAAAATTGCCCACGCCTCACGGTAGCGCTCCGCCGGGTCCCAAGCGTGCTGGCCAAAGACGCCCATTAGCTCGTCGCTGCCCACTTGCAACTGTGCGTATTCTCTTTGGTAACTGATTAGCTTGTTTAGTTTAAGTATGTGACGATCTCAGTGCCAACTGGTTCCTCAGGTGGAGAACTGGCTGATTGCGCGTGACAATCGAAACTTAAACTGATCCGTCAGCATAGCAGTCAATCCATTTCCATGTCGCCCCCAGCAAAAGCGTTTCCTACTATTTCTGTCTGGAACCTTGCAACCTTGTCCGTCTTTATCGGCAAATCGTCGCAAGGAAGAGTATACAACCAGAGCTGTGTGCCATCATGCGCGTTCGTGTACTTCTTGCCTTGCCAAATCGTTCAGCGTCCATCAACTCCCCCTTACCGCTCCCACACGACGGACGACTCAGAGGTGCGTGCCCGTCGTAAATTACTCGTCACTGAGTGACGCTCGGGGTCTTGAAAGTCAAATCGAGCCCGTTATTGGCTGTGTCTACTGAATAATCAAGAGTGCACAAGCACAAAGAAAGTTGATCTCGACGGAACTGAGTCGAAAGAATACGAATCACTCATGGCAGCCAATTGCTGTCTGGTAAACAAAGGCCTCTACGCCTGTTCGTCACGTGACCACCTTGTTCTCTTTCAATGGTACTGCGACCAATCAGCGTACTCGCACCAAACATCCAATCGCTGCGGCACCAGTGTCAGTGCTCTTTCGTACAACTGCTTCACGTCTCGTATCATTTCAGTTGTTCTCAAATTACTGTTGGAACACTGGAAAACAAAATGAACATTACAGACAATTTGTTACGGTTACCTCGTTGTGTTATCACAAAAACTCACCTTGCTAACTGTCCATCGTAGCCGGGTCCCCTTTATTCCCAATTTCCGCTTGTTTCGTCTCAATTTGTGCTTCAAGCGTCATTAGTCGTTGCACATGGGCCTTCGCACGTTCGTATTCCTTTTTTATATTGTCACTTGGTTCACCTGCAACAGAAAAAATGAAAGGGGCCTCAGACAGAAACCAACTGAAAAATAATGTTTTGACGCATCTGGGCTCTTGGAAGAAGGTTCAGCTTCAACGGCGTACCGAATGACTCAACGTATTCTTTGTAGACTTCGTCAAGTGCTTGATTTGGTATTGCCAGCTCGCGTTCGTACAAACTTTTCAGAGTCTCTGATGAATTCTCAGTCTGCAACTTTTACAGAATGTGTGACATGTGATGTGAATTGTGAATATAATAATGTGAATATTATAATAATAGAATAATAATAATAGAAATAGAATAATAATTGTGAATGTATCGTGACAGAAACGTTCAAAATTAATTCAAGACTCAAAAAACAGATCTCCAAACAACCTGCAATAGCAAGCTCCACCAACCTCAAGACTTTGCACGGCTAATCGGTAGAGACTCCAAATCAAGTCGCCTTGCGTCACATCCAATCCACAGGAGGCAATCGCACGCTCACAGATCTGAGAAACGCACAGCAACGTGATCAGTTCACTTTACATTGAAAATTCAGATTTACGCGCTGAGGCTGACTCAAGTGAAAAAGCGAACCAAATGTCAGCAATACGAATACCTGAACGACGCGTGCAATGCCGTCAGGAATGGAGAATTGAATGAACTCGATCCAAAGCTGCGGTGACCAACAGCAATCAACAACGGAGCGCTCCAGCACTGAGGTCACACCGTCGCGCCACTCGCACGAGCCCTCCTCTGCTGACGTTTTACCGTCGCCAAACTGTTTCTGGTCGCTGAAAAAAACTGGGGGCGTTTCGTTGAAAGACAGCCATGGCCCAGTACAAACGTTGGAAAGACCAATGACAGAATGAAATTACTCTTATCCAAATTCTATTTCAGAGTGTTGTGCATTGTATTTCATGGAAAATAAAGCTCTAAGTGGATAAAATCATTTTGTTTTGTTTTTTTTGTTATTTGAGGACATGTTTGAAATGCTTGAAAATCTTTCAGAGAGTAGATGATGCGCAACATCCCATTGTTACGTAAGACAATGAGACAAAAGTTGAAAAAGCGTGAAAACAACAAAAAATACAAAAATAAGAAAACGAATCAAGAAATATTGAACGCACCCGATCCACTGTAACCACATGTCAGCGGGCATTGCAAAATACTGCACAAAACGTTGCCGTGCCTCATTCAAACGCTTCAATTCACCAGCCTTTCGTAAGCATTCGATCAACTGAACATGCAATGCGTAGCTGTACGGCTCGGCAGTAATCTGGCAGGAAAACGTTGCACAGTTCGTGGGGTGGCGTGAGGTGGGGTGAAAAAATTGACACCAACTAAAGCAAACTAAACTAAAACAATAAATAAAACAAAAAAATCATAAATTAAAACAATGAACGGATATGACACTGGGGTTATCAAGAAACATGGATCGGGTGCGTTCAATCTTTCTTGATTCGTTTTCTTATTTTTGTATTTTTTGTTGTTTTCACGCTTTTTCAACTTTTGTCTCATTGTCTTACGTAACAATGGGATGTTGCGCATCATCTACTCTCTGAAAGATTTTCAAGCATTTCAAACATGTCCTCAAATAACAAAAAAAAACAAAACAAAATGATTTTATCCACTTAGAGCTTTATTTTCCATGAAATACAATGCACAACACTCTGAAATAGAATTTGGATAAGAGTAATTTCATTCTGTCATTGTCTTTCCAACGTTTGTACTGGGCCATGGCTGTCTTTCAACGAAACGCCCCAGTTTTTTTCAGCGACCAGAAACAGTTTGGCGACGGTAAAACGTCAGCAGAGAGGGCTCGTGCAGTGGCGCGACGTGTGACCTCGTGCTGGGCGCTCCGTTGTTGATTGCTGTTGGTCACCGCAGCTTTGGATCGAGTTCATTCAATTCTCCATTCCTGACGGCATTGCACGCGTCGTTCAGGTATTCGTATTCTGCATTTGGTTCGCTTTTTCACTTGAGTCAACCTCAGCGCGTAAATCTGAATTTTCAATGTAAAGTGAACTGATCACGTTGCTGTGCGTTTCTCAGATCTGTGAGCGTGCGATTGCCTCCTGTGATTGGATGTGACGCAAGGCGACTTGATTTGGAGTCTCTACCGATTAGCCGTGCAAAGTCTTGAGGTTGGTGGGCGCTATTGCAGTTGTTTGGAGATCTGTTTTTGAGTCTTAATTAATTTTGAACGTTTCTGTCACTACTTCACAATTATTATTCTATTTCTATTATTATTATTCTATTATTATAATATTCACATTATTATATTCACAATTCACATCACATGTCACACATTCTGTAAAAGTTGCAGACTGAGAATTCATCAGAGACTCTGAAAAGTTTGTACGAACGCGAGCTGGCAATACCAAATCAAGCACTTGACGAAGTCTACAAAGAATACGTTGAGTCATTCGGTACGCCGTTGAAGCTGAACCTTCTTCCAAGAGCCCAGATGCGTCAAAACATTATTTTTCAGTTGGTTTCTGTCTGAGGCCCCTTTCATTTTTTTCTGTTGCAGGTGAACCAAGTGACAATATAAAAAAGGAATACGAACGTGCGAAGGCCCATGTGCAACGACTAATGACGCTTGAAGCACAAATTGAGACGAAACAAGCGGAAATTGGGAATAAAGGGGACCCGGCTACGATGGCACAGTTAGCCAAGGTGAGTTTTTTGTGATAACACAACGAGGTAACCGTAACAAATGTGTCTGTAATGTTCATTTTGTTTTCCAGCTGTTCCAACAGTACATTGCTGACGAACAACGTGAACATCGATACGAGCACGTGAAGCAGTTGTACGAAAGAGCACTGACACTGGTGCCGCAGCGATTGGATGTTTGGTGCGAGTACGCTGATTGGTCGCAGTACCATTTGAAAGAGAACAAGGTGCGTCACGTGACGAACAGGCGGTCAGCAGGCCTTTGTTTACCAGACAGCCAATTGGCTGCCATGAGTGATTCGTATTCTTTCGACTCAGTTCCGTCCGAGATCAACATTGTCTTTGTGCTTGTGCACTCTTGATTATTCAGTAGACACAGCCAATAACGGGCTCGATTTGACTTTCAAGACCCCGAGCGATCACTTTGCAGCTGACCGAGTCAATTTATCGACGCGCGACACGCAACCTGCCTGAGTCGTCCGTCGTGTGGGAGCGGTACATGCTGGCTGCCGAGTTGAATGGTGCCACACTCGAACAACTGAACGAGATTTGGCAATTGGCCAAGCAAACGTACACGAACGCGCATGATGGCACACAGCTCTGGTTGTCATACATCTTCCTTCTGCGACGATTTGCCGATAAAGACGGACAAGGTTGCAATTGGTTCCAGACAGAAATAGTAGGAAACGCTTTTGCTGGGGGCGACATGGAAATGGATTGACTGCCTCATGCTGACGGAATCAGTTTCAAGTTTCGATTGTCACGCGCCAATCAGCCAGTTCTCCAACCTGAGGAACCAGTTGGCACATTGAGATCGTGCACAGTACTGTCAATACACTGAATACAGAGCTTCAAATTGCAGTTACCAAAGAGCAAATACGAGCACAGTTGCAAGTGGGCAGCGACGAGCTGATGGGCGTCTTTGGCCAACACGCTTGGGACCCGGCGGAGCGCTACCGTGAGGCGTGGGCAATTTTCCTCGCCAGCAAATGCGACGACGTTGAGGCGGTGAGTAGTTTCAGTCTGCTTTCAATGGTGTCTGCATTTTGCAATGAGACCTGCTTGCTTGCAAGTTGCAACGCACAGCTTTGCGAATTGTTTGAAATTTGAAAGCTGAAGTCCGCTGATAACTGGCTCGACTTCCACCGCTTTTTATGACAACCTGTCAACATTACACGGCTATTCCTTGCAGTCGCGTGACCTGTGGTCGTCGATGCGTGATAAATGCGGCTCATACTCGTACTTCTGGGAGCGATGGTTTTGGACGGAACGCCAGTTTGGTACCATTGAGCAGTGCAGAAAGATCTTGTTTGAGGTTACTTGTAATGCCATTTGATTGGGTTTTTGTTGGAGGTCTTCTATTTCTGCAATCGGCTGGAACATGAAATGCCTCTTCAAAGTTTAGGGCGTGAAAAAAGTGCGCGATCACCCAGCAGACATTTTCGATGTTCTCGAGCAATTTGAACGAGAGGAGGGAACGTCTGAGAGCTTGCATCGCGCCATGGTTTTGGTGAGTTCTTTTGCGTCAGTCGTTGACTTGGCTTATGAAATAGAAATCCACTTCAGCATGTTTCACACAAAGCAAACTATTCATCTGCATGGCTTCATTTTATGCATACATTTCTTTTCTTTCAGAAAGACACCAAAACCAAGCACTACAGTCGCAAGCGACAGCACCAACTGCCCGGTCGCAATTTCTCATCCAGCGGACGGCAAAATTTCTATCAAAGTCAGGCTGGCGGGGAACAGAATAGAAGAGACAACAAGCAACGGCCACCAAAAGCAGACAAAGCGCCGAAAAAGGCTGCGTCTGCAAAGACAAAACAAAAAGGTGAGACCTGACTTTATTTTAAATTTCAGTGGTACAATTGTTAAACATATGCATAATAGAAAATAGAAAATAGAAAACCCAAGTAAAAAAATTCAAATATTTCAGGAAACGTTCATTCACAATCACAAACGGCTGAAGCGATCACAAACGGCCCTTCGACAATCAAAGAAACTGGGCATGCGGCATCAGAGCTTCCGAAGAAGCGCGAATCAGACGACCGTGACCAGGATGGTTTTCTGAAGCCTGCTGCGCTCCCGTCACCCTGCGTAAAACCAGTTGCTCTGCGTGGTAAGCGCAAGTTGCCCAAGCCAGCCGAAACTCTCAACAGCAACAATGAAACAGAGCCGCATCAGAAACTAGCAAAAACGGACAATGCAAATGAAACATCGCACCAGCCATCGTCCAGTGGTGAACAATACGCAAATGCACGTCGCGTCTTTGTGAGCAATTTGGATTTTGGCACCACTGAGGAGGAGTGAGTTCTGTTGAAAATTTGGTTTTTTAATGAGCAGAATTTGTGTTGAGAGGTATCAAACACAAAAAAACAGTAGAAGTACACAAGTCTAAATATTAACAGGATCCGTAAATTCTTCGTGGACATTGGCAGTGACAGCATCGAGGAGGTGGCGTTTGCTGGCCACCACGGTCGCTTGCATCGTGGCTTTGGCCATGTGCAATTCAAGACCGCCGACTTGGCAAAGGTCGGTGAAGCGCTGTAGTCCTATATTAGTCTGAGTACGAAATGCAGACTTTTATTTGCTTGAACGCCAATTCTGACTGGGATCAGTGCTAGGCCTAACTCGGCTGCCCATCCATACGGACGACCCTCACCATCCATTCACCATGTATCTTTTTAGGAAGCCCTACAGTTTGACCGGCGCAAAATTGGCAAACGACCAGTGTTTGTGTCACAGCACCATGGAAAATCGGTCGGTGCACAAAAGCCAAAATTCGACTACAGCACAAACTTGGAGAAGAACAAATTGTTCGTGAGGAATCTACGCGGCGACGTCACGGCTGAGGAGCTGAAGGTGTGAAAACATTGGTTGAACAACTTTTGGAGACTGGTGTGTCTGAGAATGAACTCGACATCCCATTGTTGCAGGAAATCTTCGGTGCATTCAGTGGTCTGAAAGATGTGCGCGTGGTGACGTACAAATCTGGTGCATCCAAGGGTGTGGCGTACGTCGAGTATGAAAACGAGAAAGCAGCGCAGCACGCCCTCGTCAACACTGATCGATCCGTCATAAAAGGCTGGTGTAACAATTCAGAGTGTTTCGTCAATCTCGCTCAGTTGGAGTGTTGATGATTGGTGGTGTGATCATGTGGTGCAATCGACGAGCGCTTCAATCTGCAGTATTAACTCTGTAGCGTATCCAACTAGCTGATTGGTTATTGCATGCATTCTGTGCATGACTTGCTGTGGAGGCGGAGTTTGGTTTGCACAGAATCCAGACGAGACCACCAACCAATCAGCTAGTTGTATGTGTTATAAAGGTGTCAGTTGAACAGTATGTGCACCATTTCAGGCAAAACAATCTCTGTGGCCATCAGCAACCCACCCAGCCGTCGTCCAGTGGCAGCCGGAGCAGCGTCGGCTTCAAACCAGACGGCCTCCGCGCATTTCGACCCTAATTTAAACACCGTTTCTGGTGCTGTGATGGACTCCAGCGGTGCTCCAGAACAACGAAAGTCGCATTCTAGCAAACTGCAGCTTATGACACCAAGGGCTCTGTCAGCTAAATCAGCCACTTCAAGCAAAAGTCAGTCAGCGGCGCCGACTGTATCCGGCACACCGGAGGGTCCGAAAATGACAAACGCACAGTTCAGAGCGATGCTGTTGAAAAAATGATCATCATTCATGCTTATACTTGTTGTGTGTTTTGTTCTTCCGGGTTCTTGTTGTTACCATTGTGTTCTGTTCTTTTCCATTGTTTGTTGTTTTTAGTTGTTTCGTTTGTTGTTTTTTACTGATAAGATAGTTCGGATGTTTGTGATCAAATTTGAACTCACAGTTGTCCAATTCAACACTATTGACCTGGTGAAGTCATTGCGCATATTGCCACTGAGAATGAAATATAAAAAACACTTGAAAATGTTGCTGGAATGCTAGAAGCAGTAAAAGTGCTGAAACATATCTTGAGTAACCGAGGATAGGTGTTGCTGCATGCAAACCGACTGTCACAGATTTGAATCGAACTGGAGTGGCAGCTGCAAACCAACTGATGTTTGTCACGCCGTGATGGTGCGCCTGAGCAAACTGTTTTCCGCCATCAAGGTTTGCTGACTTTACTCAGTTTTCAAGTGTGCTTTACCGTGTTGTGATTGCTCCTGCACATTGCCTGACGCCAGTTGTATGGCGGCCAATTGGCACGTGACCACCTGCGCGTGACGGTGCGTGGCGGCGCCGGCGGCCAGGGCATGGCCAAGAGCACTGGCGTTGGCGGCGATGGCGGCGCCGTGTACCTGGCTGCGAGCGACAGCGTCTCCTTGAACGATGTCGCTCAACGGCAGAAGGCGGCGTTCCGCGCGCCGCCCGGCAAGAGCGCCACGTTCGTTTGCAAAGCCGTTGCGTCGATAAGAAGCGCACAGTTTTATCATTCCGTCACACTTTTCCAGCCGCTTATGTGCCGTCGGTGATAATGGCAGCGATCTGGTCATCAAAGTGCCCGTTGGTGTGACCGTGCATTCGGACGATAAACAGCAAACGTTGATAGGTGAACAGTTGGCTGGGCATGAACATTGGGTTGATGCAGTATAACACCACTAGAACTGATTGGTTCTGGTTACGTTTGATCTGTGGCACTGATTGGCTGAGTGAATAAAACGCGTCCAATCAGTGCACCGAGAGTGCACTCACTGCAGTCATAACTGTTCAGTTTTGCGTCCTCTAAATTGTTTGCAGGTGAGCTGAATAAGCCGGGCGAGAAGATGCTGCTTGCCAGCGGCGGCCACGGTGGGTCGCCAGCAACAGACTTCAAGCCAGTCAAGGGTGAACGGCGTACAGTACGCCTCGATTTGAAACTGATTGCTGACATCGGACTTGTCGGGTACAAGCAGCACTGCTTCTCATGGTTATTCGATTGCTTCAGAAATCAGTTTTTTCTCTTCAAGCTTTCCTAATGCTGGCAAATCAACATTTCTGCGAGCAATTTCGCGCGCCAAACCCGAAGTCGCCGCATATCCGTGTTCGTGGTTTTGCATTTTTACCGGCTTTTCAACTTTATTTTGCACATTACATCTTGAATATTTTCGTGCTTATGCAGTCACCACGATGCGACCACACCTCGGTATCATAGAGTACAGCGACTACCGGAGGGTAAATTTAAAGATTGCACTATTTCACACAACTGCCTGCATTCATTTCTGAAATTTCATCATCAAAATATATGACTTCATTCATCAACATTTTTTTGCCCAGATCACTGTTGCTGACCTGCCTGGCCTGGTCGAAGGCGCGTCGAAAAACGTCGGTCTTGGCTTTCGTTTCCTGAAACACGTGGAGCGCACGAAACTGCTGCTGTTCATTGTCGATGTCACTGGGTTTCAGCTGAATCCTGCCTGGCCACACAGGACCGCTTGGGAGACGATACTGCTGCTGAACAAGGTTCACTCGCACTCGAGTATTACACGGCAGCGCAGTGATTGGCTGGTTGCAGCGTCCTGCACAGCCAACTAATGAACGCACCGATTTTTTCAAGCAGAAGAATGCCATTAATCTTACAAACCGAAAAAGCAATAAAATGAAATTTCGAACAGTCGCGCTTTTCATGCAGGAACTTGAGATGTACAGTGAATCGCTGATTGCGAAGCCAGCTGTCATCTGCTTGAACAAACTCGACCTTCCTGGTGCTTCCGAGCTGGCAGACGACTTGTGCCAAAAGTTGGACAATTACCAAGGTTGCATTTTTGTTTTCTTTGTCGTGTGGCTCATCACTTGTGATCAATTGACCAGCATAACAGGTTGCATCGTTTGTAGCGCACATTTGCTCGACTTCTTCCTTGCAGAAGCGAGCCAACAAGTCGATGCCGAACTGCGTCCATCAACGCCACTGCATTTCCGAGAGCGCTTTCAGATCGTCGCAAAACACCCACAGACGGTCTCACCGCTGAAATCGGCGTTGCGCGCCATAATTGACGAGTCGTTTGACGAGAAACTGGCCGATAAACTGCCATTCGGCAAGGCAAGCCTGTTATTTTCACCAAGAACAGAGTCGAGGAGCTTGGAAAAATCTGTCAAACGCCATCACCGGTAGCGTGGTGACTGAACAGTGGACGACACAAATAAAACACGCAGCAGGTTATTATTTTTCGAACCGCGTAAAGCTGAAACATGGGAAAGTTGAAATTCTTTCAAACTGAATAAAATCAAGATCAACCAAACCTTGAACAAGAATACCAGAGATCATAAAAAAACAATAACGCAGTCACTGAAAGTGTTTACGGCCTCCCAAAATGCCCATCACTGTTGTGCGATTGCCAACGGCTCCGTGACCACGGTGACCGACGGCTGCAGTTGCATTTGCTCAATTTTTGGCCTTTTTGCCGGTGTCTCTGATTCGGCCGTCTCTGTCGCAGCAGTAGCGGCCGCAATCGACTGCGCGTGGCCGTGCCCCGCATGCGACGCCGTCGTTTGTGCCCCGGGGCGTGCGGCCGTTGTTGACTCGGCCGGCGCTGGCGGCTTCTGTCGGCGTTGCCCCGTGTTGCGTTGTTTCCTGCAAATTAACAGAAATGAAAGTCACAAATCCACAGCGATAAGCCGATGAACAGTACCGAGGAATGAAACAGAACGCGTCAACAGCAAGCAACCAGCAGCAGGAATGTACAGGCTGACGCATGCATTGTATTGGCCAGATGGACCGTAGGAAACGCTGGGTACATAACTTGGATGATCGCCAAAAAAATAAATCAAAACACCAGACTGCTCTTCTGGGCGATTTCTATTACTCAATTCAACCGCTTACTTTTTCTGTGTTTTCTTCTCTGTCAGTTTCTTTGGCTCGGGTGCATCGGAATCATCAGAAGAATCACTGAGCTTCTCGTAAGGCAACAGTCGGTCCAGCAGAAAACTGAAAATCAATGATGGGTTTTGGAAGTAAAGTCGTAAAACCTTTTCTCACTTTTATGCGTTTTTCATTTCTTCATTCGTTTTACACTTCTTTTGCAAAAAAAAATTGGTTTAATGAGCACTTTTTCACAAAAAATTTTCTACTTTACCTTAACATAGTATATTTGAGTATTAAATTCTGCTTTGAGGTGTAATTTTAATTGTATAACTTGGTTTTTTAACAATGTTTAACCTCCCAAGAAATACCGTGACAATTTATTCGGCTGGACCATTGGTCAAACCCCGCCAAGTTTCAGAAGAGATCCATATTCACTCAAAAAAATAACTGCAAACCATTTAAAAACATCTCCAAAACGAAATAGAAGCGAAATCGCCAAAAATCGGGCGCGACCACCGTTTTCACTTACTTTTTGTCACGCGACAATTTCAGCAGTTTGCGCTGCAGATTTCGAATCTCTTCTTGGTAGCATTCGTTTTCCTGAAAAGCAAAGGTCTGTTTTTGATCTGCTTGAGTCGTGTGGCGCGCAGGCATCGAGATGTGGGAGTGGTTCATGTGTATCCCCCAACCAGATCAACTCAACTCGACACACCCCTCCCCCACCTGGACAAACACCCTCCACCCCAAATTTTTTTGGCAAAAGTACCCCCTCTCAAATTCGATCCTCCCAAACCCCACTCCCAAATTTCGACCTTCCCAGACTCCCTCTTTAATTTCGACATTTTAATAAAACCCAAATTTGTTTAAAATTTGTTTCCAAAAACAGCAAAAAAGTGCATTTTCGAGCCCTTTTTCACAAAAGTTTCACCACTTTGTTTTAACATAGTATATTTCAGCTTTGTGGCTGCTTTTCGGTGTAATTTTATTATATGTACGACTTGGTTTTTTAACAATATTTGATCCCCCCTCCCTCCTAAAAATTACCGTGATCTACAAGACCTGGACCATTGATCAAACCTCGCCAAGCTCCAGTGGAGATCTGTATTCACTCAGAAAATCACTGAAAACTATTCAAAACGCAATGCAAATGGGTTTTCTTATTACTTGCTTATTATTAGAATGAAACGGGTTATTTTAGTCTTTTTGACAAAAAAAACACCAATTTGACCCCAAAAACACACCACTTGCATTTGCACATAACAGTTATAGACTTTTAGTTGTTGGAAAATTTCTTGTCTATTATTACTAGGGTTGGCAAAATACCGTTTTTTTCAAATCATGGTAAAAAACCTGTATTTTTACCGGTAAAATTACGGTAATTTTACCGGAAAAAAACGAAAGCCAAAAAGTTGTAAAACCCCCATATTTTTCGCAGCCGACTTTAAACTTGAACCAGGATTTGTGAAAACAGCTTTCAGAATGCTTTGTTCAAAATATCGTGCACCAACGAAGAAAATAAAATATGTTTGGGTTTGAAAATTCAAAAGGTCAGCAATAAATCGAACATTATCTTTTGCTCAATCGTTAATATTCCACCAATTACACAGGAAAAACCACAGCGTTTTAACCGGACAGTCTTTGGTCACAATAGACGAACACAATTTGCTGCAATAACGCAACTAAACCGAATTTAGATTTAGAATTTAGAATTTGAATTCAGATCAAAAAGAAAACAAAAAGAATTGTGTAAGAAAGACAATTTTGAGCGACATTTTGAATTTTTGAAATTTTCAGCTCAGCTCGGCAGCTCCAGCCGATTCTTGCACCTCGCTTAACAGTTCTTTCAAAACATCAGTGTCAATTTCGTCATCATATTTTTCTTGGTCACAGATTTTCTCATTTTCTCATCAAAAATGATATAAAAACTCAGGGTCCGAAATTGAAAAAAACCGGAAAAATACGAAAAAAACCGGAAAAATACAGAAACGGTATTTTTCCCGTTTTTTTCAAGGCACCAATTTTTGCCCTGGTAAAAAACGCGTATAAATACGTGTTTTTTTACCGGTAAAAAAACGGGTATTTTTACCATGCCAACCCTAATTATTACCATGCGCAGAAAATTTTGAACAATTTTTTACCACCCCCTCCACCTTAAAATTTTGGTATCACTCGGACCCTAGAAAAAACCCTCAAGCGAAATCGCCAAAAAATCGGGCTCGCTCGACCCTGGTGGCGCAGTCACAAACGCATCGCAACGATCAAAAAACCAACAACAAAATAAAAACAAATGCTCACATAAACAAGCAATTTGAAGCGTCGTTTCAGCAAACGGTATCTTGCCTTAGCCGTCGTTGGCTCTGTTTCGTTCGTCGACGTTTGATAAGAAGCGGAACCGGAAGGAAGCATTTTGTTCTGTCTGCTTCTGAAGAGGAGTAAAACAGTAAAATTTTTAGTTCAGCTCAGCTGGTTAGTTCTTTGCAGTGCCGAAGAGGTGGGGGGAGTTCTGGCCGGGTTGTTAGTGTTGTTGTACACGTGTAGAAGATTAAACGCATAAACTCGGATTTTTTAACTAATTAAAAAACGAATTTTTGCCATCAAAATTGTACTTTCATCTGATAATGCGTTCAAGACACTTTCCACAGAAAGTGACATTGTGCTTTTTTGCTTGGAGTTTCGTGTGAACTTTGTTTTTGGCAGAAATTTTTGAAAATTTCTACTTTCAGGTCAAAGATTGACGACCAAAGTCCAAATGTTAGTTCGTTCGTATCTTGCCCAACGTTAGTCTTTTATCTTCTGTGCCCGTCGTCATTGCGTATTATTGGGAAATTTTGTGACTGCTTTTGGTCGTTACCGCTTTCGAGCGCGTTGAGTTGAAATAAATTGAGAAAATTGAAAATATACCGATAGAAGCTTCTGCAGTTGGTTTCATGGGCTCGTTAACAGACCAAAAAGCAGTAAATTACCTTGTTTTTACGCTTCAAATGTGAATAAAACTGCTTGTCAACTCTTGGCTTTTGCCGACTTGTCGTCTCGAAGAAGCGCGACGTTGTCCATCGTCCATCAACAACAACGTGAACCGGTGCGTTTTCTATCATTCAAAAAAGTACTATGAATTATGAAACACAGAAAAATCATTTGGAACAAGAAACACGACCTTGGTTTTGATCCACATGCTGCAAAAGGTTGCTCCAGGCTAGGGTTGTTCAGGGATCAATCAATCAATCAGGGAGTTCGAAGAACCACATATGATATGCAAGCGCCTCCCGAATGACTCCCGTATGGCGGAACTTTGCAGATTTTGTTTTGGTGACCTCAATTACCCCTTTTCCAAACCGTCACCATGCCTCTTCTTGTGTTTTAACCTCCAAAACGTCACTAACTGTCCCCAGCTAAGCTAATGCTAAAGTGAAGACAAACATACCGCCTTGAAATTCGATCGATTCTTCTGATGGTGTCGCGACGACACGACACGAAGCAGCAACCAGACAACGTAGCGCTTGCAAACGGAGCAGCGAGCACAATCGGACGCTCTGCGAGGCGAATCGTCACCTTAAATCTGCATCGGAAATGGTAGGCCAAGCTTTGGGGCGCTCAAAAACTTCATCGCAGATGTTGTCGAAGCCTAAAATCAGTCGGTAAAAGTAAAACGGTCCAAAATCGACTGCTGACGGTTTTACGAGGTAATATCAAAGAAAATTTTTGTTGAACGTTCAAAAAATTTTGCCAAATTTGAGGTTTTCAGAGCATTTTAGAGGAAAATTTTTCGAATTAAAAAAAATCGGCATTTTTGTTTTTTTATCACTTTGAAAAAAAAATTCGATTTTTGTTTAAGGTGCGTTTAGCAATTAGTTTTTTGTGCGTACGCACGGACACGACACGTAAAAAATGGCCACGCGATTTAGAAATCGTGTCGTGTGTGCTATCTTAATGCATTACGGACACGATTAGTTCGCGTACGGGATTTAGAACGACGTTTGTGCGTATGGACGAAAAACTAAATGGTGTTTCCGCCTTTAACAACCCTACTCCAGGCATAGTTGTTCCAGAGCCGAGGGGTTGGGGCCGGGGGGCCGACCTGACCCCCCCCCCTCCTCTAAAATTAGGCAAACACCCCCCCCCCCCTCACCCGAGGTCCCGCTTTCGCTCCTGATTCTTAAAAGTGATTTTTTTATTTCTGATCAGAGGTTGCTTGCAATGGGTCGTTGTAGGTTCCTAATCCTAAACCTAATCCTAGTCCTAAGCCAAGCCTTTTTGATAAGGTGAAAATGATCAATTTAATTTTTGCATTAATGTGTTATAGGGCAGGGGCCACCGCCACTGCACATGCACCTGTTTTAATAATGATATTGATGCATTACGCCCCGCGGCCCCCTCCCCAAAATTTTCCAGTTATCTATCCATCTGGAAAGTTTGCTCCAGCTATCTATAGGGGGGGGGGGGTGCACTGGCAGAAAAATTTCGTGAGGGGGGTGCACGGGATCGCACGGGTAATACCAAATTTTGATTTGTATACATACTTAAAAGGGCTGTAGGTCGATCCGGTACCGGTCGATCCGGTACGGTCGATCCGGTGCCGGTCGATCCGGTACCGGTCGATCCGGTACCGGTCGATCCGGTACCGGTCGATCCGGTACCTGGCAATTTTCTAGGGCGGTCGATCCGGTACCAGGTCGATCCGGTACTCGGTCGATCCGGTACCAATTGAAATTTTCAGCTGTTTTACGGGTTTTTAGCGTTCAATTCGTTATGTTTTCGATTTTTCTTTGGTTGATTGTTGATACGATTGTTGATGATACGATATGAGACGACGACGACTTGCGAGCGACACTTAGTTGGTTTTGGTAATCGTAATCTGATTCTGAAAAAAGCAAAACAAGTGTACCATATGTTTTTTTATTTTCTGAACTATTTTCCAGAAGAATAAAGCTCCAAGACGGTGAAAATTTGCAAAATTATCAGCTCAGCAAAAAAGGAGAAGAAAATAAAAATATGAAGACTGATTCGGTTCTCTTTTGGAATTGAGAAAAAATGTCTGTTGTTTTTATTTTCATATTTCCCGCGAAAAAACCTGCGGTAAAATGTTTCAGACATCAGATAAAATGAGAGAAACGAAGAAAAATGGAAAACAAATCAGAAACAAATTGAATTGAATGCTAAAACAGTTGAAAATTGCCAGGTACCGGATCGACCGGTACCGGATCGACCGGTACCGGATCGACCGCCCTAGAAAATTGCCAGGTACCGGATCGACCGGTACCGGATCGACCGGTACCGGATCGACCGGTACCGGATCGACCGTACCGGATCGACCGGTACCGGATCGACCGCATGCCACTTAAAAGTGATTTTTTTGATTTCTGATCAGAGGTTGCTTGCAATGAGTCGTTGTAGGTTCCTAATCCTAAACCTAATCCTAAGCCAAGCCTTTTTGATAAGGTGAAAATTATCAATTTAGTTTTTGCATTTTTTCTTTCCTGTGTTAGAGGCCTGGCGCTTCTTTTT
>JASANC010002353.1:0-57801 GCA_030248135.1 Theristus sp. LFF4_11 | reverse complement strand
TACCCATTGTCGACTCACCAGAAGTTCCTGTTCGCACTGTACTCGTTCTAAAACAGACGAACACGTTGTTTAATAAATAACAAACGGACATGCAAAAGTCATGAATGGACAAACGGATTGCCAGCCAAATCACGTAAAATCAATCAAGCACGCACGTATCATCATTTTTAGTCAAGCGAAGCTGCTTCACGATATTAGGTGTGTGAATACGCGGTAAATTGGTCACTCTTTGCGTAACGTGATCAAGAAAACGCACAATCGTTTACTTTTTTCGACCACACATTTACTGGAAGAGTAAGACGCGACTCTTGAGCCGTATAGTTTGAACCGAAGCTAGCGAAGAACAGTTGGCCGCAACAAAACACATGACGCTACATGTAACAGGACGTGTGCGCACGCAATATAGTTCAGCGATGGGTGGCCGCTCGTGCACAGGCAGAATAAGAACAAGTGTGCATGTCATCTGGTTAGTAGGGGATTGTGCAACATGGCTGCTCGCGGGAGCGCCTCACGCATTCGGTCGTACGGCACACACCGGTAACATATGCCCGCGCTTATCCATCAAACTACTTGCACACACACACACACGCACACAGCGAACAATCAACATTCGTTTTGGCGTCATCCATGCAAAATGGCACACCAGCACCAAGCGTGCCAGCTGAATAACTATCCATCTAGCTTGGTGCGCCAGCAGCACAACGGCGGCGCTCAGCAGCCTTGTGTGTGCCCGAGCTTGATAGGCGCTCGATATGCGCTTCTGCAAGCGTCCATGTACAAAAACGTAACTGAACGCTGGGGGACGGTCGGAGCAGAGTGAAAAACGTGCATGTGTTTTGTGTGCGCACGCAGCGACGGAGAAGCAGAGCTAGCCCTACATGAAAAACGCGCAATGCGGACAGAGAACACACACACCACACGCTTGCGCGATGCACAAGGGAAGGCGTGGTCAGCCGAATGGTTGCCAACGTGCACAATATGGTGTGTGCGTTTTGAATTGCGCTCACTATGCGCTCCATACTCGTTCGTTTGTGTAGATAGTAGAGTATGAGATTGTATAACGCAACAACAACAACTGCATAAAATATAATACTTTGCGCTCGCACATTACGTACACACACACACACACATGCAAAAGAGAGCGAAACTCTGTAGTTTATCGCAATGCGCGCTGGCGACACAAAACACACATGCGTATGTATGTACGACAAAGCTCGCATGTCAACCGGACGTACGATGTGCATGAACACATCGGTGTGGAAACTCACTAAAACCGATCTGAAATTACAAGGACAAGCCAATTAATCTGTAAAGTTGATTGGTCGGCTCGAGCTGCAAACTCTGTGGCGCCCAACTGATGGCGGTGATCTGGAAAGCAGCGGTCATATTTTTGATCACTCTCAAACAAAAAGTGACAGAAACCTAGCCGTGTTTCACCGTGAGACCAACGTGCAGCTGCCACGCACACAGCACGCGTTACAGATGTACACATGTCCATAGAAACACCAACACACAAACACACACACACAGCTGATCAGCGAGAGTGACGCCGACCTGCGAGCGTATCGGCAAGCAGACGCAGAGTGTATGCAAAACACACGTGCACACGGCAGTTTGTACTGTTGGGTGTGTGTGCGTTCGTTTGTATGTTCTTGTGTGCGTGCTTGCAGTAATCGAACCGCATGTTACGCCACATAAAACTCCAGCGGCGTGCATACGGCCGAGCGGCGCCTGGCTTATAGCGTTGTATATAAGCTGTACAAGGCACACACAGTTAGCTCATAGTTGTATGTTGTTGCCACCGTATGTACAGTCAAATGTGTGTGCGGTTCGCGTGAGATATGTTCGTTCCATGTGTGTGTGTGTGTTTCGTATAATATGTACTTCCTAGTTCTAGTTCGTCAACTACAACACATGTATTGTATACAAACGGGATTGGAAAAATGATTGAAACAGCATTCTCGACCACCGCATACACGCGCACAGACAAGTTGCCAGATCGATAGACCGTAAGCATGCTGCATATTGTGTGTGCACATGCATTCACGTGGCAAATGGGCAAAGTTTTTGCCGCTCTGTGCGATGCGCGGGCGTCCCACACAGAAGACTTCAGTGGTCGTCAGAAAGGAAACTATGTGGCTTCAGGCAATTGCATATAAAGCCGTACAACCATCAGCCACCGCTTGATTTCCAACACTCATGTAGCGTAATTTAGAGTCAAAGAAGCAGTATGTTTTCAACATATCAATCGTACGAAGACCATTGTGCGCCACACACAAACACTTTTTATGCGGATAGGCGGATGTAATGTGGCATATCTTTCTCATCACTATTTGCAACGTAGTTTGGTGGCGAAACTAAAACTAGACTGAGCCATGCAATCTCGATGAAATTGTGCTACATGTATGTACGTATGTATATGCTCCTCGAACCGTATGCTGAGCTGGATGTGTTCTCGAAACAAATTTGGAAGAAAAAACACAGAACGCGAACGAGCGACCGACAGCTGTACCATGCACAACCAGAACAGAACACGGAACTAATAGCAAAGCAGGCAATATGAGATGTGTTATCATAATTTTGAAACACCAGCCATTATTGTTCGGGTCAGGCTATTTAATTAAATGCACGAACATGTGCTCTTGGACAGTGTGTCAGAATTTCGAAAATGAAAAAAAAACGAAAAGATTATTTTGAAAGTTGTTGAACTGTGATTGTAATTTGGTTGAGCCGAGCAACCGAACCGAACGTGTATGATCAGTGTCTCATTCATAATACATGAGACTTTTTACATGAAAAACATTGGGTTTGAAAATACACATGACGCCATGAACACTGTCCGTACGCAGTACTAAGAAATTGAACATAATAAACGAAAGTTACGCACCACATTCCAGCGGCAGAATTAGAATGCATATACTACTGACGCTGGCTGGACACTGTAATTTTTTTCTAATGTAAATTGAATGCTGCATGCAATGTACATTGTATATGGACAGTTTAAGCATTTAGATACCAGGTGGCCGCAATGACTTTGCCACAGTGTACGAATGTTGCATGGTCACCATTAGAACTGTGTAGTCAACAAGAATTTAGCACGCGAAACGAGAACCGCATGCGTCTTGGCGAGAAACATGAGCACATTGAATGCAATACGAACTAAGATTAATGGAGTTTGATCTCTGCGCGTGTCAAAAGTTGCATGTACAAACACACGGGAGTGGTGTATGCGTACATGCTACAATAGTCGTCATGATCATCCATGTAAAAGCATGCGACGTGTGCGTGTGTACTCAATGTACAACTTCATGATTACGATGAGCGATATAATTTCATTTCGCTTTGGAACAGAGAACAGCATCAGGGGAGGGCACGCGCTGAATCGTTGAACGGAATTAACTCAGTTTGCCGCAGTATGGTAACAGGCACAAGCATGAATGAGCATGATTATATTATGATTATGATTATTAGTTTGAGTTACTGGCTTTTGAAGGCAGGTACGCACTTGTACGAACGTGAAACTCAGCGGAAACTTCTCGATTTTGTGCGACGGTGTATATGATTAGCTGATATGATTGATACACAAAGCACAGGTGGTGTGGTGAAGTTTGTCAGTGGGGGGGGGGTATTTGAAGTGCATATTATATTGTTCAGTAAATGACTGGTGAGGTTACTTGCTAGAAATACAGTACTTGTTTATGATTTATGTGTGTTTGGTTGTAATAAGTCGTTTTTTTGCACTAAGTGTGATGTGACAAAGAAACAATGGAACTGCTCTCCAGTGAATCGTCTGTTTGTTGGTTGGAAGTTTATCGTATGTGACGAGAATTTAATATTTGAACAGTGCAGCCGTGTACTTCTGACAAGATGATATTAGTATTATGTACAGGGTGAAAAAAAGTCTAAAAAGTAAACGGCTGCTACTCAGAACTGAAACGACATTTTGAGCTGAAACAGCTGTAACAGCAATATGTTTGTCATTTGTTGTGTTAAAATTTCATACGAAACGGTCAACGCTATTAGTCACAGCGTAGCAAACAACTGAAATCTTCGATTTCCCGTGCGTGACACGCGTGCAACATCAGCCAAATGCACTAGTGAGATGTGTGAGTAAAAACGCACTCATGGTATAAAAAGATTATTACGATAAATTTTAATTTTTAGGCGTGCTAAGGTGTGTTCCAATTTTTGTTGTTTCATAAATTTTTCTGAGCAACCACTGGAACGAGCAGACTGACTCGGTGTGAACCGACTCACTGTTTTTTTATGTTAATCAATTTTTGCAAGAAAATAACATGGTAAATATTCTGAATTTAGAGAGCTGTTTCAAACTTTAAAAACAAGTAGTTCGCAAAAATCTTAAAACATCCAAACAAGCATTTTGTATCTTATGTGGCGCGTAGGCAGGCAGCCTCTGCAGGGCACAGGGGCAAATCGAAAGTTCCAGTTGTCTGTTGTGCTGCGACTAATAGCGTTTACCATTTTAGCTGAAATTTTAACACAACAAATGGCAAACAAGCTATTTCTTTCACGGCTTTAAGTTTCAGCTCCAAATGTAGCTTCAGTCCTGAACATTAGCCGTTTACTTTTTTGACGTTTTTATTTAATCACTCAGTTCTGTGCATGTATCCGTTGTCATAACGAACCAAACTAACAACCGTATCGCAATTCACGAATTTCTCGTTCAAATTCCAGCATCGGCCGGTTTCCGTTGCTTCAACTCCAAAAATTCTAAAATCGCTTGAGCCATTCGTTCGTCCTGTGTTTTCAAATGGTACGTAGCAAATTTATGGTCACTTCAATTTGACAAAACAATTTTCAATTTCTAATTTCTTTTAGCTAAGTTAATAACCTGAGCTTCATAGTCGCCCATATCGTATGGATATTCTTTGCTGTTGGTCTCATCGTCCTCATCCTCGTCCTCTTCCTCTTCGTTGGACTTGTAGGTCTTAGCACCGACTTGGCCTACTCATCAAAGTTTAAAATGAATCTTGAGTTTGTTTTCGCAATAAAAACTCCATGAAATAGCTTTGTTTCGACCGAGTCGTAATCTCAGAATTACCGTTGCATATTAGCGTCGATGGGCCAGCGCTGAATCCCGATAGGTTGAAATCCCACTCTGGCGGTTCGTCTATCCAACCGAAAATGGTCGCTCGTCTCGGATTGAAAGCCCCTAAGGTTGCTCAAGTTTGCTGAAGTATGTTTGTTTCAACCGGTCATGGTTTCGCAAATACCGCAATACAAAGCTTGAAAAAAGAAGAAAGGTGGCTCGGAATTGCAAGAAAACATTTACATTCTATCCCGTTCTTTCTTCTTTATCGAGCTCGTATTCTCTATTCTGCGAAAACAGTAACAGGTTAAAACACAGATAATTTACAAGAATGGTTTTTTTTTCAACGTGACTGAAGAAAACCACTTCGATATTACCTTTTCTGATAGTTTCCATCAAGAGCTGCACGTCGCGCCAAGTGACCTCTTTGCCGGTGGTCTCGCGCATCCAGTGCAGGAAGCGTACCATCTCCATGAGATCTTCGTCGAGGAATCGAATCGTCGGCAGACGCCCGTGATAGTGAATCTTCATAAAAAACTGCTCCAGCTGCGACGAAGCGAGATCGATGCACATCGTGACGACCGCAAGACCTGCGAACGAACATTTGCAGAGCACGTCAACGTGATCTTCGTTTCTTTAAGATTTACATCAAAAGTAGAATTGTAAATTTGAAAACAGTTTAATAATTTGTTCCAAAAAAACAGAAACGTTTGTTTTTCGATTATCTACCAACAACACAGAAGGCCGTGATCAACGCAATGAACATGTAGTCGCTGACAATCAGCTCGCCCAGCTCAACTGTGACGATCAGATTGAAGCCGAAGTGAAACGCCTTGATGAACGACCAATCTTCGAAGTAGCGAAATATGAACGTTCCTATTGAACAATAGGCCGAGATGCCGGAGACGTAGACAAGCACCGGAAACCAGAGCGTGTCGCTGTAGCGGAATTTCTTGGCCACCGCTGTCGCTTCAGGCGGCTCTTCATCGTCGTTCCCTTCGTCCTCAGCTTCGGCGCCGACCCCGCTGCACTCCGTACTCACGGCAGTCTGCTCAAGTCGAGATGAAAGTTTTGTTTTGTGCAGCGAAGAGAAAATGTTGTGCTTTTTCTCACACAATTCTAACGTCACTCACGTATTCAGCTATTGCATCCGGTGTTGGCGGCGGTTTCGTCGAAGCGTCTAGCTGGAACTTGGTTTTGAACCATTGCCAGTGCTTGTGGAGAAACGCCGTCAAGATTCGCATCTTCACAAGAAACTTCTCAATGAGTTCCGACAAAAATTTGCCAATGTTTGCAGCTGAACGTCAAAAGTTTGCGTTGGTGGTTTCAGCGAAAAAGACGTTTGAATTTATGTATATAACTCGAAGTCACCTGTTACAAACATCAATGGAATACCAAGCATCGTGTAGATGACGGAGAATATTTGACCATTCGGACTTCGTGTGGCAATTTTTGTGTAACCTGGACAAAACGTCTGCATGTCAAAAAAGTTGATAAAGAAACTTATCATTACGGTTTAATGCAATATAAAATCCAGTAGCTAACCGCAGGCCATTACTAAGGTCAACGCGTTGAGAAAGGCAGTGGGAAACGACCACTGAGTTGAGGCATTTGGAAACAGCTCTAGCGCTTCGTCGAAGCGAACATCGTGAATTCGGCTAATACCAATCAAGTGCATTCGTATCGCGCTGCTCCACTCGGTTGGTTCGAGGTTTTCTGGCAATATTTTGCAGAAATCTATGTGAACCAACTGGAGATGAAACTTGATGTCGATGTGGTTGTGCTCTTTTGTAAAAACGGACAGAACAAAAATCTTACTCCAAAATCATTAAAAAATAGACAATGGCAGGGCAAACCTGTTCGCATGTCCCAAGTGTCGTTAATGATTTTGTCGTACAATTGCATCAAGCGATTGATTTTCAATCGTTTAGCGGCCGTTTCAGTGCTTGCTTCCAACTGAATGAGCATCATTGCGCCTCCGATCAGATAAGCCAACATGGCAACAAGGAGGCAGACGTGCGGAAGCACCAAGTTCAGCACCTGAATCAATTGCAGAATAGTCAGGTGAAATGAAGAATGGTTGTGAACGATAAAGCGGTCATATATGTGTACATACGTGTAACATTTTCGAGGCTCCTGTCTCTTCTTCCTCTTCTACTTCTGAGAGCAGTTCATCGTCGTCGAGCTTGTCCTTTTCTTCTATTGGAGGCTCCTCGGGCGGCGGCGGCGGCGGCGTCGGTGGCTTCAGAGACGGAACTGGGTAGTAGTCGTCCAACAGAAAACTGGGCGACGCTAGGATTCTGTTAAAACGAACAAGGAACTTTTGTTCATGAGCATCTGCAAAGTTTTTTTTTACTTGTAACAAACTATTTTTCAATCAACTGTCATTTACTGGTTTTCAGCACCGCCAGTTGTTGAGATATCGTGACGTGACGCACAGTCGGTGACGATTAGAGACGGCGGAAGCGCCGGTCGCCGCTGCAGCACGGTGTCCTCAAACTTGTGAATCTGATCATTTTCGAAATCGTCGTCGTCATTGATGTTTCTTTCTTCGACTAATTCAAATTTGCTTTCGTCGATATCAATTCTGGCACCATCATCAGCAACGTCGTCGTTATCGTAGTTGTTGTTGGTGTCGTTTTGAACACTGATGTGTACCTGGATTAGAGGTCCACCGTGATCATCATAGATCTGATCGTCGTCTTCGTGCTCTTCCAATGGAGGCGGCTCAGTCAGTGGCAGAGGCGCTAAAAAAATAATAGGATAAAAGCGAAATTGCCTTTTGTTTACTTCAAATCGATTTTTTAATGGCATGACTAATGGCCTTTCTTTCAAAAACCAAACTCCTGCACTTTGGTGTTGAAAACGCACAATCTCGTTACTTCAACTAAGCGCCGAACTGCGCACATCCACAACAGACCACACACACACACCATTTTAGCGTTTAACTGTTCAATGCTGCTCTTTCTTATGCAATTTATAAGGTTGGACTTAGATTGGCTGAGGAAGTGTGGTTTTTTTTGTCATTGAACAAGAGAGTTCATTTGATCATGTGCCGAGATTGGCCATCTCAAAGCTGCCGTTTCGTCTTTGTTTTTGAAAGGCGTTGAAAAATAATGGAACGCAAAAAAACTAAGAATCACGTCACGCAAACACACGCATTTGAAACTGTGTTGACTTGGAGAGCAATTGAGTTGTCAAGTGCCATGTCAAAATATGTTCAGGATAGAGGACGTGTGGTCTGATTGACTGGAGATGTGCATAAAGAGACGATGGCATTTCGGTTTGTTCGACAGTACGTGTTTATAACTGGTGCAGTAAATTGTTTTTTGTTGGCATCCAGCCCGAAAAGATGTGTTTGTGTATGCACGTGTGTGTGTGTGTACAATTCTCAAGGGCAAATTCACAAAATTGATGAACAGAGCAAGCAAAACAACAAACAAAAAAACAGAAAGTGCGCGCGAGACTGACGTGGCGAGGCGCAGCGTCTGTTGCGGCTGTGTCGGTGCTGCAGCGTGAATCGCACCGAGCGTCTCGTTGCGGCCTGCAGTGCCGTCGGTCCGTCCACCGGTATCGGCGGCCGCAGACTCAGCTCGTACTCGTAGTGGTCCTCTGCGGCGCCGTACAGTGCGGCGCCACCGCGATTGCCCACAAACACGGCCATGCCGTTTCCGTCCGGGCGTTGTCGTCGTTTTTTCTTAAATTCTTATTTTCTCGTTTGACTGTTGTTGCGGTGGTGGTCTTTCTTTGTGTGTTGTTGCGGATGGTGTTTCTTCGCGGTTGCTCTGTTTTGTGTCGCGACGGGCGGATCAGCCAAAAACAACCAATAAGTTTTTCACGCCGATTGCAATGAATAATTTATTATCTTCGCGGACGTTTCAGATGTGTTTTCTGTTGCTGCTATTGCAGTCCTGCTTTTTACAAGCCTGCGAATGTAGACAATCTGTATAAGCGACAAAAAGGGTGAATGAAACAATTTTTCTCCTCTCAAGAGTCAAGAAGGCAAGGAGAAGCAGCTATCTTTGGGCCTCCAGTTTTTTCATCTCGTCAGCTGTTCCAGTGTCGTTGCAATTGTGCATGTGCAGCTCAGCTCAGCTGGTTATTAATGCGATTTCAGAAACTTGGGAATAACCGCCGACATAGTTGTGAAGTTCGTGGCGCTTGGCGTCAGACAGATTTGTGTTTTCAAGAAGCTGTTCGATCTCAGTCCAAGTGGTTTTTTACCCAATAATAACTCGTGCATGCGAAGGCAGTACTGAAGTGGAGAGAATGCGATGAAGTCTTATTTAATGCAGGGCAAGTGGAATTAATGCCACTAAAAAGTAAGATTTTTGAGAAAAGTGTACAACGCTGTTGAAACATGCACCAGAAAAAACTGAACATGTGTTTCTTGAAACACAGCGCATCTATCGGAGGTGCATGTAGTCCTCTAATTTTAACAAAATTTCGTCTCTCTGTCTGATTCGCTTCACCCGATGGGGAGGGATGCTAATAATGCTTGCTGCTGATCCTAACACTCGAGAACTGAGCGAATTACAATTGATTTTATCAAATACGGATGTCTCATTCAGAGTCGTCTGCTTCCAAACCGCACTTCCAACCACAATTGTTGTGGCTGGGTTTGCCAAAACTAAATATCGACCATGTTTGTTTCTATCTTTCTCACTGGCGCGTTCTTATTGTTCTCGTTGCGTTCGTCTGATATCTGGCTCTGTATCCAGCTGGAAATGGTCTCATCTAGAATCGACAAAACCAACTAAAAAACGCTCAACAAAAAAGCCGGGACGTTGTTTCGAAGCAGAATTTTGAAATTGAATGTTCACTTATACATAACTTTCAGTTTTCTTTCTTTCGTCATTATGGTAGGCAGAGTAGTGATGTTTGAGCAGTTTTAAATACTTTTTACCCCAAGAAAAAGGCCGAGAAAGATTTGATTACATGTATATGGCCGAAAAAATAGGGCAGTCCTGGTATATTCTCCATCAAAACGGAATTAGTCGCACAATAGGAGATGTCTATTTTAAGAATGCCAAGATATATCCAAACCGTATGTGCAATGGACAAAGAACGAACAGAATAGCACGAACAAAACAATCAATTAAAAAAACACGATTTAATTTGATACTTTCATTCAAATTTCGCGCGCTCCATGCACCCTGAAAAAAAGATGCCATGTTTACTCGGCCCATTCCGTATGTTTGCCATGATCATATGGGCCATGAGGGGCGCGTGTCAACGTCACACATGGCAGAAAAGACATTGTGCTTTTAAGTTTTATGTCTGGTCGTCTTTTCTCTGATCGAGCTTGTTAAAAGCCGGGCAAAAAAGCAGAATATTGGCACCGACTATCGAACCGTCCTGAAATGCGCATAAAGAAACTGATGCGATAAATAAAATGACTTTGTGCCCTTTGAATCTGCCATGAATATGAACAATGAACGCAGCAAAACAAACGCTTCAAATTGGAGTGCTTGTTTGTGTCTGGCTAGCTCGATGGAGAAAAAAAGGTTGCTTCGGTCATTGTTTGGAAGCAACAGAAATAAATAGAAAGCGGATAAATTCATTTGACCGCCGATTGCCTGTGAAGCTGGATGGACGTGTATATGTAGCGTTGGACGGTTTGCACTGATTATAAACTACAAAATGAATTCATGAATGGTGTTAGTGAGTTACTGGATTTGGCTTCTTCGTCAAAAGATTCATACATAGTGGCTTACTCTAACGATTCGCCATTTTGTTTCTCCAATCATGTAGTAACATCGTCGACAGTAATCTGGCACAGAACTTGAATTTGATTTTGCACAGCTGAAAACAAGCCAAAGTTTTTGTTCAATTTGACACCTAAACTTAAAAAAAAACAACAGTAACGATGTGCTGTTATCGTTGTTGTTTTTAAGGTTGGCCAAAGGCCAATGTTCTTGTGCTCATCTACATTATCGAATCCAACCCATCTGGTCTAATGTGAAAAATGTTTTCCCTGCACGCCATATTAGAGAGTTCAATCTCAAAACAGATTGACATGAGCGTTTTTCTATTCCACTAAAAATTATGATGAAACATGCAATATCATGTTTGAGGGGGAAAGCGCCCGAACGAAAATGTGTGCCAAACGTTTTTTGCATCTTCTTCCAAGTTTCACTGGTTTGAGTGTTGCGGTTCACTTGGACTGTGTATGTGTGAAATCAATTTATCAAAAAATGTTTTTCTGCACGTATTTTTGTTTGCATCTGAGAATACAAGCCAACTTTGAGGCAAAGCCATAAAGTTGGATGAAATATATGTTGATCGCAAAGTATGTCACATCACAGCTGAAACTCTCATGATTGGTGGTTTGTGGTTTTTCCAGTTGGATGGGCGGCTTCTCAAAAGCGTTTTAGCTTATCAAAACTAGCTCAGATCTCATACCGATTTGTATTTATGTATGCTGTTGTGTAGCCCACCCACCCACCCACTTGATCTGGCAATATTTTTATGTGATGTTTTAGTTTTTGGTCGGAAAAATGTTGGGAACGCTGTTGTTTTTGTTTTAGAATATATGCTGTTGAATTTATTGACTTTTCTTCTCCAATCCCATTTTCCTCTTTGTCGGCATGAACAAGCACATGTAAAATTGTTGAAATGCCGAAATTAAAGTTTTGAAAATTGAGGCTGACAAGATGTTCAGTTGTATTGTGCAGTGCGTTGCAAATTTTTTGAGTGTCATTATGTAATTTGAGTGTGCCAACAGCACATCTCCAAAATTGCCAACAGCAGACAAATTTGAAATTCAAGCTGAAAATATTTTCCACAAGCACTTCATTTCAATATTAACTTTGTTTCAAATTTGTGGTACCATGCAATTTCAACCAACAACTACAAAAACGTTTGCCATTCGAAAAAATAAACAACTTTCGTTTTCGCTGCGATGAGCAAAAACAAAACGCATGTTCAGAAAATCCCCAGACAACGACTTGCTTTTCGGGGGGGGGGGGTGGTTGATCCCGATCGTACGATGTCAATAGGACCATCCATCTCTGAATTAAACTGGTTTTTAACTGTACAAAAACGTGTATGAAACAAGTTTACAGTGTCTCTGTGAAAACTTCCCAGTGTCACAACAACAACAACAACGACGACGGCGACAACAACAACAGAGAAAATATGACCCCAACGCACTGACCTTACAATGGTAAAGTAACAACAATTGATGTTTTATAATGGGTGTTTGAAAAAGTTCAAGTTTGAACAACATGATGAGACATGATATCACATTGACCACGACCATGACACGTGCGTACATCCCGAAAAAAGTGACTGGTAATTGCTTGCGGACACAGAGTATTTGTTTAAAATTTGACGCACTTTCAGCTCAGCATCGTTTGTCGCTGTGTCACCGGAGCGCATCGGCCAACGGAGCACACGCACAAACGTGACAATCGCAGAAATGTTCACTTTCGTTTTCGCCGAGTGAGCAAAAAGTGCGCGCGATTCACAGTTTTCATAGTTTTCGTGCACTTCGCAGAGAGTTTGAATTTCACGGCCGTGTGTGTGTGTGGGCATTGAAGTGCGGAGAAAGAAGAAAACAGTTTATGCAAGTGAACATCGGTGTGTATCGTCGCAGATGTCATCGTGGGAGAAAGCAAGTGTGTGGTGATTTTCGTCAATAACCATTGACTTTTTCTTCAGCATTCAACACCGCATACGCAATGGAAGTCGAGTAATCAACAAAACACAACACTTTCGCTAGAAAAACCTCCACCACGCACAGTTGTAGCAGTAGTAGTAGTCATTCACATGCATCTTCGGCCATTTAATTGGAGATTTCAGAAATTGTCAAACAACAATAAGATGCTCTGGATGTACCAGTATATGAAAAAAGTCAGCATGGAAGTCTAATTTTGAAATCAAGAAGTCGCATGCACGCGCAAAACGTGTTTGTCTCTACATTCCGATGCGCATGCTGCGTTTCGCGGTTACACGTTTCATTGATTATCTTCAGTTTGAGTTTAACTGGCCGTCAAGATTCTCGCTTTCATGTGGTTGTCGCTGTCTTTTCACACCTTCATTCGTTGCTTTTGTTTGACGTTATGACGGGCCACCACTCAACAGTAAAAAAAATAGCTGGTCGCATCTTACACAACAAGAGCATTCGTCAATGAGTACATGGGGTTCCGGTCCGGCTCATATGTTTTGCTTTGGGACCCTCCTGTTACCAGTTCGAAATCTTTCAGTTTTTTTCTGTTAATTTAGCTGAAACAGCTTTCAGGAAAAACGAGTTAAGCCGAGTATGCATTCTCTGACGTCACTTGTGCTGGCGTTACTAGCGCCTGAGGTAGTGTTAGCCCAAAAATGGGACAACGGTGCCCCGTGTCAGTCGCAGCATAGCATGCGACCGTCGAAAGAGACATACGGAAGCGGCATCTCCGGCATCGATCCACCGTATTACTTTTCGGTCACCGATTTGAACGGCAACCGTGTGCACAAGTACACGCCTGGTGAAACGTACAAAGGTGAGTACAGTATACTTGGTCAGTTTTTTCGCACGGATTGAGTCTGATGTAGCCACAAACAGGGTATTTATTTTTAACCAACCCCCCCCCCCCCGATACGTAGTTTCTTCTTACTGTAATTAAGCCAGTTCCGCGTGCTCTGTATTCTGCGGAAACAAGTGTCAGGTTTAAACGAACGTTCTTCACGTTGGTTTTGTTTGCAGAAGATTCTCGTACTTGTTTGTTTCCTCAACACAACGTTTGGAAATCCACTTTCAGTGCGTCTAACGGGCAGCGTCTATTTCCGCGGCTTCCTCCTGCAACCGCGTCTCAGCACCAAGCAGGGCTTCATCATCGGCCATCTGCGCGGCGGCCGCTTCTTGGAGTCGGAGCAGTTTGAGCGTTACGGTGCTCAGTTTCAACAGTGCCACCCGCAGATGAACAATTCGTTGACGAATGTTGACTTCAAGCACAAGTACACGATCGAGGCGTTGTGGACGATCGATCAGAACGTTGGAACGATTCAATTTCTGTATGTTGTTGGAAAAAAATTGTGTAAAAGATTCATGCTTTTGATGAAATTGAAAATCTAGCTTTTTGTTCTCTGCGTTCTGCAGTTACCCAGCCGTTGTGACACAACACAATGTATGTTGGCATTGTAGACGCGAAAAGGAAATTTAGTTTCATACTTGACAATGCAATACAAACCTGCCAGGGTTACTCAGGAGGGACTATGGTCAGTCACTCCACGAATTTTGAGTTGAAACTGAAAAACTGACTTCCTTTTTATGCTCGTCATTGAGTCGAAGAACTATAAAATGGTAATGCATGTGTTCAAAACTGAGTTTTTTTCAGCGTCACTATCCTCCAAGACAACCGCGCCTACTGGCAACTGTGGAAGCCGGCCACCGGAATGCTGTTGCCGAATCCGATTCCAACAACACCGCAGCCGAAAAAAACCGTTGCCACTGTGCCGCCGGAACTGAAACAAAGCGAACAACTGGTGTTGCCCGTGAAGCCAGCCGCTGGGCTGGAGCAACCGCCGCCGCCGCTGAACACAGTCAACGGCCAAGTGTTCGTGCTCGGTCTCGCAACGGTGGTGAGAGTGCGCTTGAATGTTGCACGCTTCCGGATTCAATTTTGCGGTTTATCTGCATATATAGTAGTGTACACGTTTTACACCACAAATTAAAAAAAACACTCAATCACTCTTCACTCAGGCAAGCGAAGTGGAAAGCGACACCGGTGAGAATCAGCAGAAAACGGACAATGCAGCCGAAGTGGAGGAAAAATCACTGGAGCAGGAAGAGAAACCGACGGATTTGGTGCGCGAGGGCAGCGGACAGACGGTCTCTGGCGACCATGAAACGGCTGCGGAACAGGAGCTGACGATCTTCGCGGTTGATCAAGGGAAACGCGAACCGCAACAGCCAGCGTTCCGTCGGGTTGAAGCTCTGAGTGAGCCTGGCGACGACATTGCACAGACCACGATGGGACCGGACGATCAGCCAACCAGTGTCGCCAAGTACGTGCGCACTTTTGGAGGTTTTTCGTTGTAAAGTTCCGGGAATCACCGGTACAGGGTGAGTAAAAGAGACGGTGCTGATAAACTATCAAGAGTTTTATAACCCAACGTTTCTGCTGTACAGTCAACCGTGAAACGCCTGCAATTTGTGCATTCTGGCTTTTGAATCCGGCATTTTTGTTGTTGTTGTTGTTGTTGTTGGGATTTTTAGGCGATGTTTTTAGCCAGAGCTAACCCAGAGAAGCGTACAGAACGCCGGCATGCTAATTGGCTGCGTCGAGCTGGTTGCCCAATTCAAATGAACGCAGCCAATCAGTTTATTGCCAATGGGTTACAGTTCGACTGGTTTCTAATTGTTTTGGTTTGAATCTTAATCATCGGTGCACATTTAGGTTCCAGGCAGAAGAACTTCAAACCACCGCCGCTGCAGTTGAGCCGTTAGTGACGTTGCCACCAGAAGGCGAGGACAAGGAAAAAGAGATGGTCATTCAGCGCAAGGTGAACGCAATGTTTGTCTTTGTTAATGTCAAATTAACTAAAACCACGACAAAATCGCATTTATGTCATTTATTATTTCGTCTCCGCAGGTGATCGACCCACGAACGAATCGAGTGATGGTATTCGAGCAGGTCGCCACCGACTATTGCCAAACGGCACCGTGTCTCAATGGCGGCACCTGTCGGAATCTGCCGGAACAAGACAGCTACCAATGTGTCTGCCCGTCAGAGTACACCGGCAAGAACTGCGACAGTACGTTTTTGTTAGATATGCTGAAATTGATATCGCTATGAACAAAATGGAAATCAAACGAGCAAACCTGAACCTTATTCAGGCCAGAACTACTGTCACGAGCACGAATGCAAGAACGGCGGCATTTGCATCAACGAAGCGGACGGGTATCGTTGCGAGTGCCTCGGCGAGTGGGCGGGGCGACTGTGTAATCGTGAGTACATTGGTATCTGCGGTAATATGCCATTTCGGTGTGACATGTCATATTATTTGACAACTGCTTCAACAAATGTCAGTTCTGATTTGCACTCAAGTAATGTCTGGACGAAATGGCACAAAGTAATACAAGAAATGCATATGTAGACTCATGCACAGCAGTGCGATCTGTATAGATACATTGCCCTACGATTGCAATTACTAACTTTTCAAGAGATCGTGACAAAAATGGCTGAAACTTGCAATCGTGCCAGTGATTGTGATTCGCTTGCAGGCAACTGTCCGACATACATCTGCGCCAACGGCGGCACCTGCATGATCGACGAGTCCGGCGATCGCAAGTACGTCTGTGCCTGTCCGCCCGGCTACACCGGTGGTCGCTGTCAGACTGGTGCGTTTCACACAAAACAAAGCGAATCGCTTGCTCGTTTACAAATTGTTCTGGTTTTGTATTTCTGCTGCAAACAACAACGCAGACATCGACGACTGCGACAGCGCGCCGTGCGCCAATGGCGCCTCGTGCAAGGACGGCGTGAACTCGTTCGAGTGCACCTGCGCGCCCGGCTTCATGGGCGAAACCTGCCATCGTTCGTTTCTGCGCCTTGAGTTTTCGATTCGAGTCTGATTCGATCATTTTATGCATTTTGCCGTTCTACACATGTTTTCAAGTGGTCGGTCTTAACTGTGCAGAGGTTTTTTATTTTGATTTTTTTGCAGGCCCTTGTCAGGACATTTACAAGAGTTGCAACCGATGGAAACGCGAGGACCGTTGTGTCACCATGCGGCGATTGACCAAATTCTTCGACATCAACTGTGCGGTGACGTGCGAGACGTGCGATCGCTTAAATATCACAGGTAGAACAACTATCGACAGTGTAGGGTATTTTAATATGTGACTGAAAATTTATTCAAGCGTTCAAAATTTTGTTTAAAGTTTTCGGGATGTTTGCACCGAGAAAACGGTGCCACAGAACGTGCTTACGTGATTTTAGCAACTTTTTTAATCACAGCCGGCTAGAAAAATCACATTTTAAACGTATAATAAACCCGCGTTCGTGGCACGTTTTTCCTCAGTGTAGTATCAAACATTCTTCTCAAACGTTTGCAGTACGAACGGACAAACCGATCCCGCCGGTGTTGGAGCCGTTTTCTCCGTTCGTCGGTCGGTGGTACGCCAATTTCACGGGCAACAAACGGCACCCGACTGATTTCTCGCGCGAGACCACCGGCTACGATGAGTACATCGACTTCTCGGTGTCCGACGTGCCGATGTTTGGAACGCCGTCCATTAATTACACGTAAGCATCGTTTTAGAGATTCTGTTCTGTCTGAAAAAGCTATACCACAAAAGTGTCAAAGTACTGCCACAAAATTATTTCAAACACGTTTTTTCACGAAACAAAATGACATTTAGTGAAAATTGCAATTAAAAAGGTTGAAACGGCTTTCAGTTCGATCGCAATCAGTCGCAGTGATCCGTCCGACCAGTACAAGGTGAAGGGCTTCTTGACGCTCAACTCGAGGCACCCGGCTGATCGTGCCGAGCAAATCGCGTTCCTGACGACCAGCAACGATGGTCTGCGCTGTTTTTCGGTGTTGTTCCAAAGTTGCGAGACAAAGCAATTCAAACAATTTTGATTGAAACCGATCGCTGTTGTTTTTTACTAAAAAGTAATTGTAAACAAGACATGGGCGCAGGTTTGGTGCTGGTGGAAGAAGGAATACTGAGGGACGAGAAAGAAATGACGCTGAAAATCAAGTACGCCGTGAAACACCCGGCTAGTCGGTCGGTCAGCTACGCGCTAGACAAGGTTGGCCATTTTTTATCAAAAAAAAATTAAATAAAAAACCGCAACTTTAACCGTTAAACAAGAGTCTATTGTTTATAAATAGTGTTGTTTGTGCGTCTTGTGTCAGACAGCATCGCAACATGTTTGCCAATTTGCAGATCGAAAGGATATACCTGATCAGCGGTCAATGGTTGCAAGAGATCGTGAACAGGGAACGAGAGGACGGCGGCAAATCGACGTTCACGAAATACTTTGCCAGAGTGCAGAAATACAACGCGTATTAGAGGGACGTAGATAGCGTGGCACTGGTTTTGTTCCAACAAACCTCCTCTGTGATCGAGCAAGCGGCGATGGACGCTTCTTTCTTGTGATTATTTTGTGCGCTAGCTAGAACCGCTGTTATACTGGTATTGCAACTGTAGTTTTGAAGATTTTCAGTTTAGAATTGTTTATTATTAGTAATGTTGAATTGTTGACAATAAAGTCATCGGCAGAAATTCGGTTTGACAACTGATGAGACCAACAAATTCGGTTTTGGCGTCTTGTGTGTTGGTCGATACGCCACTTGTTTGTTGGGTTTATTTGGTCACGTTTTCTGTGTTCATATGCGAGAACCACCAATTAAGTGTAAAACAAAAATGACCCGAGTTTTGCACTGAAGTCTCATCAAATAAGAATTATTATGATTCACAACATCTCATACTGTCGACCATAAAGTATATTTATTTAAACCTGTCACTTTTTTCGCAAAATACAGAGCATGCGAAACGTTGAATTACAGTAAAGGTTGGTTGAAATCGTGGGAGGCGCTGCAGCGAACTCTCACAATATTCAAAAACCCAATTTGTGACTAAACGTGTCGTTTTGTTCCTCTCTCGCAATCGGTGTGTTTGTGTTCTGCGAAAGAAAACAGTGACAGGTTTAAACAAACATACAATACTGTACAATACAAAAACACTCAACACAACCCGCTTGCTCGCGATCACCTCAATCACCCTCGGTTGTGTTCTCCATCTCATCACAAGTGTCGCACGTGTCATACATCTCCATGAGGAACTCGTGCTTCGTGACGGTCACCGTTTTGTACGGCAGATGTTCGCGCCAGAATTGACGCTCCTTGTCCTCCTGCGTCAGGTCGGTGCGCTCCGACGGCGGCAACAGGCGGTGCTCGGCAGCGGCACGTTGCGTCGGCGTCAGCGAGGACAGACCCTGCGAGCATTTTTATTGTTGCCTTGCCACTGGACTCGTTCGATCCAACGTGAATCGCACAAAGACCCGCCTTTGTACTTGGTGCCAATACAACCAATCAGCTGACAGCTTATGGTAGAACGCCAAACATCATAGCGAGCCCACTGAGTACACACCGTTTCTGGCCGTCGACTCTCAGCACGTTTGTGAAGACGTCTTTGAACGCCACAAAAATCTTTCAAACACGGGTTTCCAATCATTTCGTTGCGTCCACCTCAGCCTGATACTCAAGGCATCCATCAGTGCGACTAACAACTAATGAATGCGCCTTGTTGACGCAAATTAGCGCAAAAACTTTTCGCAGTTGCCTCAAAAGAACACGCAATGACCACCGTCAGCACACCGCCCTGCCACCGTGTGCGACGCACTTTGTTCAGCTGCATGTGTGCGAGCGACTCCGCGAGCATCTCGGCGCGATTGCTGCGTGCGCCTATGTGCTGCTGAGCCTCGCGTTGCTCGCGATACGCACGCCGCTGCTGCTGCAGACGCTCCGCACGGTCGCGACGCAGCAGACGCTCGTTCACCTGTGTTCGCAGGGCAACGGTCGAATGTGTACAACCGAAATGACGTCATACGAGTTGGAATAAACACATTCGCTGGATGTGTGTGTGCAGCAAGGTGTAAACGGTTTTCATGGCATCGCAGGACTGCCAGGTAACAACCGGTTTTTTATATTACCACAAAAAAACAGCCTCATTTTCGTTTTAAAGCCGGTATAATTTCCCCAATTTGTTCGCAGCACCCAATTGCCACGAAGAACACACAGCAGCAGACCACGTCGCATGTACCCGGAGTTCAGCGCCGTGCCGCAGCAGCCGTATGACGATGCGTGCGATGTTGCGAGCGTCGTCGATGCCCGTGTGCGCACGCCCCTCGAACTGCATGCCGAGGTAGTCGAGCATGCCGCCGAGGTTGCGCCAGTCGCTGCACGCGCTCGACGAACTCTGCGTGGCGCCGCTGTGCTTGGTGCTCGGCTGCACTGCAACATTGGCTGTTTTGTGCTGTCGAGAGTGCGTGTTTTTCACGTGTTTCTTCAGACACATGAAATGTGCATGCAGTATTTTACGTGTACTCTGTGCAGACCATACTCGCGCGACCGTGTGCGGTACCGATGTGCGCAAAAATCCACCAAACGCTCGCTCACACCCGGCAGCACTGTGCGCAGCTGCGTCGGTCGTGTTGTCGTGCGCAGGCTCGCCGTGCACAACGGACGACTCGGGTGGCTCAGGCGAACTGGACGACCGTGCCGATGGGGCAGACGCCGACTGCGCATGGGCCGCTGGCTCGTGGCGATTCTTGCTCGACGGATAGAAACCGGCGAACGCACGACGCAGATTGATGTAGTGGCTGAGAGTGGGTGGGAGGAGACTGTGGCATGGCTTGCACATCAATCAGCGACTGCTCAACACACGTTCATGTGAAACGTAAAGCATTACAACGTGCAAGCACTGTCTCTTGCGGCTTCGCCTGGTAAGCGTATACCGCGGGCGCCCAGGCTCGTCAGTACGACAAGGCCCGGGCTGCACAGCCCAATCAAACATGATGACCAGCGCAGACGGATGTTATCTCTGGCTGAAACATCAGCGAAACAGCGGATCACACAAGACAAACCAAACGCGGGACAGACGGACCAAACGCATGCCGGTTTCCGCCTCCACAGCAACCCCTGCTCAGAAGGCATCAGCTAACCACCGTGGTTGCCAATCAGTTAGCTAATTGCATATATTATAGAAAGTGCTGCCCTCCACCAACCGATAGTCGTGCGGCACGTGATCCATGCCGCTGAAGATGCACTGCATTTGAAAGAACTTGCCCATATCCCATGGACTGAAAAAAGAACAGATCACGGGTTTAGTTGGTTTGGAAGACTTAGCAGTTACGGAACTTTGTTGCCCAGACTCAGGGCTCTATGTGCGCCTGAAGTAGGAAAACTACATCTAAACTCCGCATTTTTTTAAAATTTATTAAAATTTATTTGCTTGAAACGATTGAGTCGAGTGCTCTCCAAAACGAATCAAAACAAGCACATTATGAAACGCAACATGAAACACGCGCACCCATCGGTGACAATCGCATACTGCTTGTCAACACCGAGTCCATGGCCGAAGCACCACTGACGAAACGAGTGCAGCACATCGAGGAACGCTGGCGCTGCGTCGACGTCAGCCTGCACAGAAATAAAGTTTGTTCGTTTAAACGTGTCACTTTTCCCGCAAAATACAGCGCATGGGCAACTTTGAATTGCAGCAAGAAGAACGAATGTATTATTGAGTTCGGTCAAAATCGTGGCTCATTTGTCGCTAAATATGTTTTCTTGCCAACTCCGATCCCGTTTTTTTTCTGCATTCGTGTGCTCTGTAGTCTGCGGAAAAAGCGTCAGGTTTGAACAAAATACTGACAACAAAGTGGCACTATGACGAAAGAAGAATGCAGACTCACTGTAAACCCTAAGGCAATCCGCTGCAAGGTGATTGGCTGCTTCTGAGTGTGCCTCACCAATTGGTCTAATCTGCTCGATGTGGCCAATCAGTTTTTAATGAAATTTTTTTGGTTTTTTCTGTATTTTTACTGCAAAAATGTTACGACGCGATTTGCAACCGCCTTCCTACAAAAGAATTGGATGCAACTGGTCACACAATTATGCACACTGCACCCATTAAAACGGTCTCGTTGTGTTGTTTTGCTATTTTGATTCACAAGTTTCGCCAACTGACCTGAGTGATGCCGGTCAGTTGAATGGCGAAGTCACTGAGCACCGGACGCAATAGCGGCTTCACAAACGACCGAAACTCATCTACCTGAAATGGAAATTGTGTAGATTTCTCATTGGAACAATTCAAATCATACCCGTGCAATGGTGTGCTGGAACGTGCTGAATATATAACTCATCACATGGCTCGGATCAATTGCGCTTGTTAGTACGGATGAGTTAATTAGTTATGAATTCGCGCGTCAAGCACGACACTGTTTTTTAATTTCAGAAAGAACCGTAAAAAAGATCGTAGAACTCACAATCTCCATCTTTCTGACGTCGACCAGCACCGCAGGGAACTCGATGATTTCGTGCTCGTACTCAAAGACGCCGTCTTCGCAGGTGCACTCGAAATCGACCACGACGAAGTAATCGTAGAAACTGCTCGCCTGTTTTGAAAAGAATAAAAATACTGGAAACGGGTCGCACTTATATTGACCATACTCAATCGGCACTGTTCCGATCGGGATGCCAGAGCTTAGATTTGTTTCAAAATGGTGCACTATAGATCGTTAAGTATGTGTCTGTAAACCTGTCACTGCGGTCGCTGAATACAAAGCATGCGAAACTTTGAATTAGCGTGTTTCACCTGAATGTCCCATAAAAATTTAAAATTTAGAACGAACGCAACTTGAAACGAGCGTCTCGTGGCGCCTCCAGTCGGCCGATTCCTGTTGATCGCGTAGGCACGCTGTCGACGGTAGTAGTTCTTGAGCTCTTTCTGTAGCATGCGATAGCCGCATTTCGGGCTGGAAACAGTTCAGTGCACATTGGAGTTCAGGTTTCGATGGAAAAATAACACTGAAAAATTCGCGATCACCAAGTTTATGGGGAGTGATGGCGCCCGTTTGGAAACCGTCGGAATCCCGGCACTGGGATTCAAGCCCATCCTGGCACATCCGTGTCACAGCGGCGCTAAACGCTCATCAATTCGGAGCTCGCAGGAAAAGCAGCCATTTGGCGGCCATGCAGCCGCTGTCGGCGCAACGCCCCGCTGTGTGACGAGTCACAACACTCGCGAGCCGAAAAAACAACACCCTCAACCAGGATACGGGCAGGACTCAGATCACTGGCGCATCCGTGGCCCTTTCTCGCAGCTAGTGCATTCATCCATGGAGACCTTTCACTCTTCATCCATTTCTGCTGTGTGCCCACGCCCACGCTAAACTCACACCAACCGATTGGGGGGAAGGGCGATTTCTGAAACCGATTGGGGGGAAGGGGCGACAAAAAATCCAAGAAACTTGCTGTGGTGCTCACTTGAATCGCAGCTTCAGCTGTTTCAACGCCGCTATCAGCTCGCCCTGAGTCATGTTGTTGATCAGTTGCATTTTTCGCGAGAACACTTTCGGATCGGAAAAGTCCGCGGCGTGCTGCACACCAGCAGCCGCTTGGCTGTTGGCGCTGGATTGGTGGTGGGCGTGGGAATCGGGGGCCGGTTTTATAAGAGCTTGGTGGTCCAAACAGTGCTACACCACGGACCCTTTGATGAAATCATGAGACAACACGACTTTTCAGTTGCCTCACATCACGTTCATGAACAGTGGCAAATCAGTTCATGTGAAAACTGGAACTGTGGGTGCTTCATGATTTCATTCAGGAGCTCAGTGGTTTAGCACTACTAGACCACTAGGCTTTTATGAAATCGGCCCCTGGTGTCCCTTGGTGGGGGTCCGTCGTTGGTTGTCGATGGCCACGAGGTGCTCGATGGTCCATCATGGACGCTGACATCTTTGAAGGCCGATTGCTCTGTGTTTCTCAGTTTTGGTGTGAAACAGTCGAACTTATTTCGGTAAAAATAAAGAATTTGTTCCGTGCCGTCAAAAAATGCGGAAATCTAAATTTCGTGGAAAAACACTGAAAATAAAAATGACTGCGCGACGTTTTTTCGAAATACATCAAAAGAACAAGAATAGATGTGCGGTGGATGCACATGACGATGGAACCGACTTATGTAGGTTACAGCGGTTAGCCAATTGAATATAACAGTTGCGATGTTTATTTTTCGCCAAGATTGTTAACATTGGCAGCGTCAAAAATACACCAAATCGCTCAACTCAAAATGTATACAAATGAAACTTGACTGTAAATCTTGTTACAAAAGAAGCAAAATCAGATCCATCACCACGCCGAGAAATCGTCCAAACTGCTCTTCAAATGTTTCGCTTTTTTCTGGACGACAGTCGGTTTATCGATTGATTCCGATTCCGAACTTGCAGCAGCGGCTCTTTTTACATTTGCAGTAATCGCCTTTGTTTCTGCACTTTTCTTGGTTTCCATCATGGAAGAAGCAGACGAATGTTTTATGTACTTTCCAACGCCGGATCGATAGACTTTTGGTTCGTCGCCTTTTGAGTTGTCCGATTTTACTGTGCCTGTAACGTGAAACGAAATCTAAGAAAAGTAAATGGTAAAAAAAGTTCAATCAAAAACTCCTGAGAAGAAAATAAGATACACCGGTATTCATTTCTGTAGTCTAGCACCGACAGATAAGCAACTGGTTTTCATTCAGTATCCAGTTCCAAGTATAACCATCAACCCATAAAACCACATCACCCCCACCTTGTGCCTCCTCTTTCTGTTGAGCAGCCAACTGCGAGCGTTCCTTCATGAGCTGGTCCTCGGCCTCCTGGAACGGATCGACGAACACTTGCACCGTCAACAGTTTGATGTCTTCCTGGAAAAATTTCTTTCAAAAACTGATAAAATCATCTAAAAAAGACAAAAAACTGTATAAAATCACAATAGCAAATGAGACCACGTAAACGCCTGTTTCCTGGCTGCTTTTAGCTTTTTTGTTTTGAAAAATAGCACAACCTAATTTTTGCGACGAGGGCTGTTTGTTTCACGACATCTATCCTTAATCGGGTGACCCACTTTGAGCCGTTCCAAAAAAAACTGAAAGCAGCTCCGGAGCGGGGCTTCGTGACCTGGTGGTGGTAGTTCATTACTTTTTCTGTGAGCTCGGGAATCGAACCCCACGAAGGGATGTACAAAAAGTTAAATAGCAAAAACTCGAGGGTCGCTCTACTTGACGTTGACGGCATTATACACTTTTCTGGAATTATGACCCCGACTAAAAACATCGCCCAAATAAATGTTTCTTCGTTCGTTCGGTTTATAAACCCCCCCCCACCGTTACCAACCAATGGCTTATCATGTTCATCAGTCTCCACTTTTTCCATAGCACTCAACGTTTCCAGGCCTCCGACCACACGGCCGAATATTGTGTGTTTTCGGTCGAGATGCTTGCACGAGCGGAACGTGATGAAACTGGAAATTTTAAATCCAAAAAATGCGACATTTGAACCATTTGAGAAAAGCGAAATGGCCGTGGAAGAAAAAACGCAGGTTTTTTCGCCAAATTTTACTATTGTCTCACACGGGTGTGGTGCTGGTCGAAAATGGAAGAACTTACAACTGCGACCCATTGCTGTCAGCGCCCGTGTTCGCCATGCTCAAAACTCCGCGACCGGTGTGCGACAGGTTCGACGCAAATTCATCCTTGAACGGTTTACCCCAAATGGACTCGCCGCCGGTTCCCGTGCCAGTCGGGTCGCCGCCTTGGATCTGAATGATTTTTTTTCGAAATAAGATTTTTTCGGAGATTGGCAAAGCCAAATTCAGCCGGGCATAACACATGCGGTCAATCGATATATTCATGATATTCCCCGTTGGTCAGCAAAAACGAAACAACTATTTGTTGAACAAAACTTCGAGCGCTTCACTTGATTGTCCAGATGCTGGATAAAACGAACAAACGAACCATGAAATGTCGAATCATTCTGTGAAACGAGGTGCCATCATAATAGCCGTCTTTCGCGTGTTTCATGAAATTATCGCACGCCAACGGAATTTGATCGCAATACAATTCTAAATTCAACGGTCCGTGTGTGGTCACCAGTCGAATGTAGCCCTTCTTCTTCACTCGTTGGTATCTGGAAAAAAGTTCAGGGAATGTAACTGGTTTTTAACAAATCAACCAATTTGTATGGTGGTTGGTTCTCTGCAATTCGGCTGGCCAACATCATATGCAGAAGAGGGGAAAGCCTTGATTTCCGAGCCGCATGGCTGCCACGGTGGCTGCTTTTCCTCCTAGCTCCACGAAAATGGTGTGGTACGCGTTTAGCGCCGGTTACAAGGCGGATGCCAGGGAGTAATCCCTGTCAAGCATCCAACAAGCGAGCAGTGTCCGAGGGAGGCACGCACCACCACCGCCCATTGCTGCCCCGGGCCCAATGAACCAGCGCACCTGAGCGTGTCCTCATCCAACACGGCTGCCTCCTGCCGCGTCACCCTGTCCATCGTTGTTGACGTGAACGACGCCGCCAAACGCCCGGTGCTGTACGTGGCAGCGTTGATGCTGTCCGCTTTCAGGTGGTTCGGCGTCAGACTGGTCGACGCTGATGACATGTACTCGGAGGTCTGCAACAATTTTTTTCGTTTCTATTCTATTTTATATTTTGTTTCTATAGCATATGCAATTCGCTGGTTGGTTGGTGGCCATGTGATGTATGCATTCTTTGCAGGCATTGTTGTGGAGGCGGAGTCTGCTGTCCTGCACAGAATGCATATGCATCACGTGCGCATCAACCAATCAGCTGGTTGCATATGATATATGAATATAGAACGAAATTGCATTCACTGCGTTTGTTGCAAAGACCATGCATTGGTTGCACTTGCAAATGGCACTGGTTCTGTCTATGGACATGAAAGTTTGACAGAATTCACAGTTTCGAATGTTATTCTGCTAAAAACACATTTGTAAACAATGCGCACGTTCTGCTAATTCAAATCGAAAAACCCAACAAAAATCAAAAATAGCAAGTTTGACCAATCAGCTGTCTGCTGGCTATTCCAACAGTCAACATTCACAAAATTAACCAACGGATGGAACGTAGTCCTTTTCGAGTTGCTTCAGCGTCTCCCTGGTCTCCATGTTCACTTTGCGCAGTGTGTATGCGCCGTCTTTCATCGCTTCGCGTTCAGCCTCTGAAATTAACTGAAATGTCTCCAAAGTTAACAAAAATCGAAACCAAAAAAGGAATCTTCAACACACGAATAACAATCAAAGTAACAAGTAACTGTTTCAGAACACTATGATTTCCGAGCTACTTCATCGACTTGCAATTCACTGCAAAACATCGAACAAATGCAGAAAACATTTTGAACGATCGTTTTCCTGGCGCAGGTTTTTCTTATTACAGTAAATGTAATTTCTTGACCTTCTCACCTTGCTCAGCATCCGTCTTCAGGTTATATTTGATGTGATGAAACTTATCAATGTTGAACTTGTCCAAGTCTTGCGGGTCCTAAACAGTAAAGACACAAACCTAATTAAAAAACAGGCCATAATAGAAAAAAACGCAAAGAACGCAATCAAAACCACCACCACTTCAACCTGCAATGTTATAATATCGGCCCGAGTGAACGGTTGGTCTGTCAACAGATCCTTCCAGTGTTTCGCCTTGATGTTCAGCTGCTCAATTGCTTCATACGAGTACACGTTGCCAGAGGTTTTCACGGCAACGATGTGCGAGTTTGGTGTGAAAACCCGGTACGTCACGGGACAGTGGAATTCACCTGCAACAGATGCAATTGGCATTTCTCATTTTCAGTTCAGAGTACAATACCACAAAGAACCTTCGATCAAATTTGTTTTTTGTTGCTCCAGCATCGAAGAATAAATTCATTCAACTCATTTCAGCGCACCTTCTGAATTCTTCTGATAATTCAGCTTCACCAACGATTTTGCGTCGAACTTTTTTCCGGTCACCGGGTTGATGCCGTATTTTTTGAGAAACGGAACGATGGCGCTGCAAAACAATATCACTTTTTAGGTGTGTCCGCGGCGCGTATCGGGCGGGACACAGTTTTCAAAAAAGACTGACTGACCACAAATCGAATACGACTCCTTCCTCGGTGCACATTGGCACGTCAAACGGCTGCAGAGAGAGGGCGCAGTGAGAAAATGGCAACCGGCGAAATTTCGCTCGCAACAATTTTTGAGCAGTGTCTGAAAAAACGCAGGAAGTTGCTATCAAAAGTCAAATCAAAACGGAACACTCTCTGGATTTAGTCAATTGACACGCAACAAAACACAAAATTTTGACTTGACGATTGTCTTTCTGGTCATCAATCACCAAAAAAATTAAACTGACCGTCTTTGAATCCACCAAACTGCTTCCACTCGGTCGCAGATAAATATCTGAAAACGAAGATCAACAAACAACAACGAAAACACGTTTTTTGTGCAGATAAACATTTCTTTGAAAAACGTGAAGACTGTTTTGTTAAAACAAAACAAAACCTCAGTGAAAACTTCACTTACATTTTATCTCCTTGATGTTGTTTCTTGCCCATGATGGATGACGAGACGACAATGCGGCAGCGCAGCGCAGCGGCCCCGGCAACCAGTACCGTGGGCCCAAACAAATTTTCGAAGGGGGGGGGGTATGCATGGTGCCGTGGGGGGGGGGGGGGTGCCGACCAAAAAGTGAGGGGGGGGGTCCAACCTATGGTAACGTGGGACCCCCCCCAGGGGGGTCCCATGGGGGGGTGCATTTTTTCAAAATTTTCTGTGGGGGGGGGTCCACCCCCCCCCAGGAAATTTTTTGCTTTGCCTACATTACTAAACCAAAGCCAAGTTTACAGTCTGTTTTGTTGTTTAGTTCGGTTTCAATGAAGTCGTTGTAGATTCCTAATCCTAAGCCCAATCCTAATCCTAATGAAGTCGTTGTAGGTTCCTAATCCTAAACCTAATCCTAATCCTAAGTGAAGCCTTTTTAACAAAGTGAAAGTGCCTTGATTGACAGCTTTGTTGAAGGGGTGAAACATTGGGATCAGGGATCAGCTCCAGCTCCGGTTTAGCTTTGTAGTTTTACGAAATTTTTTCGCTTGAATTTTAAAGGAAAAACGCTAAATTTAGCTGCAAAATCTTTGAAATTACAATGAATATGGTCAAGTTGTCATATATTCAGCTTATATTATGGACTTTATAGACAAAAAATCATGATTTTCGAAAAAAAAAATTTGGGTGTGCAGAAAATTTTGGGGGGGTCTCCGCCAGACAAAATTTCATGGGGGGTGTGGGGGGGTGTCGGCCAAATTTTCGAGGGGGGGGTCCGATGGGGGGTGCCCGGTTTTAGGGGGGGTGGCACGGTGCCCCCCCCACCCCCCCCCCCCCCCCGACGGTCTCTGGTGCTCTGGGGGGGGGGGTGTACCTAGGGTTAGGGGCTTTGAAAAAAAAAATTTTTTTTTATTTTTTTTTCGTTTTTTTTTTAAAAATTTGGATTTTTTTTTTCAAACTTAAAAAAAAATTTGAAAAATTTTTCTTCTACTTTGCTCTGAAAATTCGATTTATGGCATAATTTTTTGAAAGTTCAAACCAAATTTTCTTCCCAACTTCTTTGTGTGCTTAGGTACATGTCATTATTTGGTCATTTTGACCGACGTACTCCATGTTTTTCGATTTGGATGACTTCTAGAGTCAATTTTTAGCGTTGAAATGACTTAACTGAATTGAAATATCGTTTCAGAAATCGTTTTCTTGCAACTTAGAACATGTTTTTTCAGTCGGTAGGCCATGAGATGAACATGATATTTTGTTGATTGGCGTATGTTATAGGTCTACAATGGAGTTGTGCGATATATTGTTAAACAATTGGAGCGGGGATGTTGGTTAATACCACATCACACGACCGTTTTTCAGATACCCGATAACATGGCCACATGTTAAAACTTGCGTGCTGAGCTAAACTAACGTGTTAAACTTGCGTCTGTCAGTTGCCCGCAACGTGATCGCGAAATCATGGTACGTGTTTTCGATACGATGATTTGAAGAGTGGGCTCTCGCCATGTGGCAGATAGCATAGCTGGTTGAACCTGAAAGTAAGTGTCTTGGGGGGGGGCGACCGGGTCGACAGGGGTTGCCGACTTAGCTACAGCAAACAGGAATTTTTGAACACAGTCAAATTTTGGTAATTTTCTAAAGAGGAACAACTAAGAACGGTTCAATATTCAAGTACATGTCGAAAATTGTCCTGTTTTACTGTTGAAAATGCAACTTTCCCTCTATGAAATGGACATAATTTTAATAAAACACGATTTTCGCTCTTATAGTTTTCCGGATCGTTCTGAAAATAGTCTAGATGAACTCAGCTCGACGAGACGCTTCGAACAAACCTAACTTGTAAAAAAAAATTTAAAAAAAAAAAAAAAATTTTTTTAATTAAAAAAAATCCGGATTTTTTTCCCCTAACCCTAGGTGTACCCCCCCACCCCCCCCCCCGCCCACGGTACTGCCGGCAACTAGGGTTTGAAAATAACTGAAAACCTTAATTTTTTAAATTTTTGTTTTTTTTTATTTTTTAACTAATTTGAATTAAAAAAAAGAAAAATCCCTTTTTTAAATCAAATAAACATTAAAAAATTAAATTGATTAAAAAATATTCAACGATATATAGATTTTCCTGATGGATGATGATAGCTGCGAAGTTTTGAGTCACCTTTTTAGTAGGTTTCCTTTTTTATTTCAAAGTTTTTTCTTTCTCTCTCTGAAAAGTTCAAAATAAACAAACAACGTTTATCGAGAAAAACGTTATACTAAATAATTTGTTTGTTCAACAAACGGTTCACAACAAAGAAGCTCAGAACAGACAGCTTGAATTTTATCATTCTGCAAACACACACGAACAGCATCGAAAAATCAAAATCACTTTTATGCATTTGCTTGCATCGCCTGTGGTTTTTGAGCAGCGCCAAAGCCATGCGGTGGTGGTTGGTGATCGGTGTTTGCGTTGTCCAACCGCCTCTGAATGGTGCCACCAAGGTTGGCACTCTCCACCACCATGTCCCTGACCATTCGCTTCACCGCCTGTCGCCTCTTCGCCCGTCTTGCGAACATTTTCGCAAAATACAGACACAGGTGAATCAGCGACAACAAGCCAGCGCCGAGCCAGAATTCAAGAATGCCGCCCAAATTGGCAATGAACGTGAACAGTTCGAACTTTTTGCTCATTTCAATGTGAAAGTACGGCTGGGGCCAGTTTCATGAAGTCCACTTGTCGATCAAAACATTGTTATTGGCTGTTCAATCTTGACATCACTCAATCACATCCACAAATGCTGAACACGATGAACTTGAGACAAAAATGTTGCCGTGCTGATGGCGTATGTTGCCTTTTTTGTTCACTCGAGAAAATAAAAACTGTTGCGGTGTTGCATTTTTTGTCATTTCCGGTCTGGACTTCTTTTCAACCAACCCACCCTTTTCCAATAACAACTCCTCCCGAAAACGACAGTGTTCCACGAAACTGGCCCCTGGTTGTTGATGAAGTTGATGCGCACTTGTCCGATCGGCCCGCTAGCACTGAATGAAGGATCGCCGTAGACTGACGTGATCGCAGACGTGATGTCGTAGGCGTACTTTGTGCACGCGGAGACCTGCGTCAGTTGGTCGCACGCTCGCAGGCACTCCGCGTAGCTGGTGGCCGGCAGTGTCAGCTTCAGCGAGGTGCGCTCTAGAAACGAACTCTGCGATCGGTAGAGTGTGCTGAACTTCTTTGCAAGCAGCATGTCGTACGACAGCAGAGCGCTTCCGCTGTTGTTGCCGTAGTAGTCCAGCGGTGTACAGGGGCGCTTTCGAGGATGACGCACGTTGTCGTGTCCACCGCTCAGTATGCCTGAAATGAGCACACAGGGTGGTGCGGAAATACTCGCAACGACAGCGCCACAATGCGCTAGCCGGTCAACCATTTCAGCTGAAATGTCAACAAATCAACGGTGAGTATTTTGACCGGGACAGGGTAGGTCATTTCTTGCCAACGACAAATTATTGACAAAGATTGGCAGGGGCGGGTCAACCCGTGGCAGAAATGTTTACAAGATTTTGATCGCCTGATCATTCCATTGCAAGGTCTCAAAAAAATAAAATGAAAAAAATAAAGGGGTAAAATAAAATAAAAATGGCATGACGTCGTCACTGACGAGTTAGGATGGGCGGCTCGCACTGCAACGCGTATTGCTCTCCGAAGCACCTCGTTTTCTTGCAGTATTGACGATCGCTGTCCATCGGCGACCACTGGTCATTCGGTTTGCACGGATGCTCTGCAAGGTCGATGGCGTCGTACTGTGTGGCGACCACGATGTTGGCCGTCAGTTGATCCAGCCGTTGAAGCTGCCAAACGAACAATGTTTTCTGCTCTTAGATTGAAAAAATTATTCAAGGTTTTACTGTGTTGTCTTGACGTCGATGAAGACTAATCTTGGTGAATGTCAGAGTGGGGGAGACGACAATTAGTCGTGTTTGACATTGCATTCAACACACCACACAGCACTTTCTGCGAAACGATCAGAACGAATTGTAGTGTTCGGAAACAAAAAGACTACCAATACAAACCTTTTGCGATTCAAAATACAGCTGTCCACCGGGGTCATATTTAGCGCGCAGGTACCATCGGAACTGCTCGTTAAATGTCTTCTTTGGATCGGCGAGAAACTCTCGGGCTTCGTTCGAATCGTCGTTAATCAAATCTTCAAAAACAAGCAAGCCTATTTTGAAAAGCATATCCCATAAGTTGGACCGCCAGTTCAAAAATATGGATGAACGGCTTTGATCGACGGAGAAAATCGCTTCGTTGATGTCGTATTCAAAGCAGTCTTCGCCAGGCCTGGAGTCAGCGATGTGCATTGTTGTCTGCTTGAACGTAAATTCTGTATCTTCAACCTGCGACATGCGAGCGTCAAGCTCTGCAAATTTTGTACAGTAATACCTTTTTGCATTCTGCGATGACACATGTCATAGTTGCGTGAACAAACTGCAGCTACGGCTGTATCACTTTTCTGCATCCCAATCTCAAGTGCGGAATTATCATTTTCTGACAAAAACGTTTTTTAAGAAACTAACGCGGTTCCGTCAGTTTGTCCCATAAGTGCTCATAGAAATTGATCAGATCCGTTAAATTTTGATACTGCGCAAACTCTTGGTGAAAACGGACTACGGCGGAAGCAGCGTCGAACATGCGCTTCAGCTGGCGCTCTTGATACGTTCTGTTTGTTAATCTCGTCTCGATCTGTGTATTCAAAAAAGTTTATTAAAGCTCATGTTTTATAACACTGCTGATCAGCAATTAAACTAAACATTAAAAAACGAAAAAAAACATAATTCGGCTACTGCACATGACGCATGGTACCCAATATGAAAAGATTCAAAACAACTCTTTACTGCTGGAACGTACTTTATCCAACGCTTTGCCAATTGTCGCAATTTCGTAATTCACCACATTTTCAACCGTTAGACATTCCGGGTCGCTTTCATTTACTGCAACGGGTGACTTGACCGGACTTGGAAACATCGGCAACAGTGACGGTGGCGGAGGTGGGGGCGGGGGCAGGGGCGGGGGCGGGAGCGGGAGCGGTTGTGGCCAAGCGGGTGCCAGCTCCGGGACCGCTTCACCGCCTGGTCGCAGCAGACTTGGCGGTGGCGGTAACTTCAAATCAGAGACTTTCAAGCCAGCCGGCAATGCGGGTGGCGGCAAGCTCCCGGCAGCATCCGGCTGCTTTGGATCACATCGATGCGCCCACTGGCCAAGGAAATACTCTTTGTCGGGGATCTGATGGTAGCGCAGTTTATAATCGGCGATAATGTCTGCCAACGCGACCGGGCTTGCAGCGCTTGTGAATTCGAACGACTCGTTCACTGGCAGGTCGAGCAGCTTTTTGAACACGCCCATGTCGGTCATGTAGTCGACGCCGAGCTGGTCGAAGCGGACGGTCTGCTCGGAGCGAGCGATAGAGCAGACGGAGGTAGCCGCGAAACAGCAGCACCGCAATCAGATGCTACTTCTGGTCGATCAGTGGAACGGACGCGAACGGGTTGCCAGACGTGCTCGGCACATCAGGACGGAACAGCAGTGCAGTGTGCATCTGCGTCAGCGGCAGGTTCAGAAAGTCGGCTTTGTATTGCTGACTGTTCATCTGTTTGATTCGCTGGTAGTAGGCGGACAGGAGAAGTAGCCCGCTCGAGAACGACGAATTCGGCGTCATGCCGCCGAACATGTTCTCGAAGCAGACCGTCACACGGCGCATGCTGCGATAGTCGTGCATCGTGGTGAAGCCGATCATCGTCTTTGTTTCGGTCGCTTCTAAGAACACAGTAGGGGTTAAAATACTTTATGTGTGCGCAAGAACTGAAACCAATTTGTGTTGAAACGAATTCAAACTACTGCATTTATCCATAAAAATCAAGTTTTTTATGAAATCAAAAAATCTGTTGGCACGGACCACATCAGCAACAGCCATCAAACGCATACCACCGCGGTACAAATTTTCGAGTTTGTGTTTGCGACGATTTCCAACAAAAAAAACGCTCACACGAGTGGACAAACCTTCGAAATAGTCGGACAGCATGTAGTGCACGTGATAGACGGCGATGCCCGTGAACGCGACCAGCACCGCGTACCAGAGCACAATCTCCGGGCGCACCTCGGCCGTGTTGATGTAGTGCAGCGCGCCGAGTTCGGTCGTCCGCAGCAGTTTATTCGAGCGCAGCCACTCCCACATTTGTGTTCGTTTTCCCTTTTTGCGTGCCTTCCGACGTTTCGCCGGATTCACCGGTGGTGCTGCGGTTTCGGTGTCCGTCATGACTTTGGTGTTGCGAGCACTGTGGAACGAAGGAGGCTATTATCTTTTCGGGTATGACCTATTTTTTTAAACGTGTCCCACTGAAATGACGTCATGTGCCGCCAAACATGCGCTTGCCGTTCACAGCAAACCAGACTTTCCGTTTAGCCGATTTCTTCCCGCAAAACAAATGGTGAATGTCGAATCAGTCACACCAAACTGACATTTTAGTGCCGGTACTTTGACATATTGCGACATGTTCAATGGTTTCTGCTCGGTTTTGAATCAAAGAGTTCAAACTTTTCAAACTAAACTTGCACAAAAACATGAAAAACGAGCTGATTCAATTCAAGCTTCTTCACCGAAACGCCGTTTAAAACCAAGCATCGGCAATTAACTGTCACTTTTCGTACTTATGATGTTTCTCAAATTTTTAAAATAATAAAAAATAATGAAATGAAAAACTACTCAACTATGCAACTTTCTTTTGAAATTTCTGTGAAACCAGTTTTTGTTTCGACTACACAGACTATTCAAAATTGTTTCAGTTAATAAAAATTACTCGGTCGTGTTAGCTTTTTTGTAACCGACTTTCTTCAGTTTTATCCCGACTTTTATCCCGAAATGTGTCTGAAATGTGTCAAATTCATTTGCGAATTCAATCATCTTTTCACTGCTCTGCTAATTTGTTTTTAAAGTATATTCTACTTTTGAAATACACACGCTTTTGGCAAATAAAAATAAAAATATGTGACCAAATGGGCAATGCGGTTGTTGATAAGAAGAGATCGCTTTTAACAGCCGGTCATTACACTTTCGCAAATAGGTCTTAGCGTACACCGGAAATAACCATTGTGTTACAACCACGCAATCAACGTAATGGACAATGGAATTTCATCTGAAAAGTGCAAGTTCAAAACCCAAAAACGGTTACAACATAATCACATAGACACCCTTAAACACGACTCAACTTGAATTACGAAATCTCAGCATTTTTTCAAAGTTTTTATCTCTGGCTCTGGTACTCCAGAACGTTGAACGTAAATTTGACAAAAAACAATGAAAGATTGGTGGCGGCCGCTTTGACACTAAGTTTTTCCTGTGAGAATACCCGTTCGAAATCGGATTGAAAAACTATGGTTCCGACCAAATGTGAATTTGCTCATTACTTTCATCAAGTACCTTGCGGCGCGATACGAAAAAAAACGCGACCGAAAAATGACGCACAGCTGTGTGGTTGGCTTTGAAAATCGGAAAAACTCGCCAATATGATGGTAAGATTTTTCATTTTCCAGTCTTGTAAACGCAAAAACGACAAGCATATCGAGGACGTTGAAATAAAACGCGCATTTTGAACGCGTGTCTGTGTGTTTGGGGTGTGCAGCGTTCCGCTGTAAACTTCGGTGGGGTACGCACGCACGTACGCAAGACGAGAACCGAAATGCGAAAACTTTGACAGAGCACCGATGCGCGCGCTGCCGCTGCATGTGGCAAATTGCAAAATAAAAACACTCGCCCGGCCAGCGCTGTGTGAAGGCCAAGAACGCTGCTAGCGCTTCAACATGAGGCTGAAAGTTTGCGCCGGTCCGCTATTTGTGTGTTGTGAAGATATTTCTCATATCGTCTTGCCCTCTCGTAAACGTGTGTGTGTATTCTTGCGTTGTGTTATATGATTTTTACTGCTGGCATTTTCGCTTTCGCGGCGCCGCGCAATTTCGACTGTTGTTGGCGTATAAGCACGCACTGAGAACGTGTGTGTGACATAAAACGTGTTGTGTGTCTGAGGTTCGTTTCTGCGTTTTTATGTCAAAACACACGAAAAGATGTCGCTGCGTACCGCGATGACATCGCCCATGCTGATCGTCGCTCTGAGCGTGATCGTCGCAGCGGTGCATGTTGCCAGGGCGGCGCCCGAAGGTTCGTGGTATTGGACAGTTTTTTGGAAAGACATGCAGACAAGTTTTGATTGAAGCCTCGAGTGGAATTCGAACCCTTGGAAGTCCGGACAAGTGCCCCCGAAACCTGAGACCCCTTCAACTGCAGATGACCACCGGAAGCCCGTGTTTCCTCCGCGTTGTCGCCGCTGTGTACATTTGTAATATTGGCAGCTTAGAAACTTTGAATACTGCGTAAAATTAAAAAGCCATGGTTGGCGGTTGAAGCGCGCGCGGCATCACTACTTCGCTACACACATTCATGAAACAAAAAAACAGCGCAGTTTCACGTTTCAGAGCACGCGCACATTCATGGACGTGCGCGCTGCTGCGCGCCAGCATGAATGAAGAAGTGAGGCGGCGTCAGCGTTAGTATTAGAGTGCATGCAGTAAACGCACTTTTGAATCTGTTTCCAGGTGGCTGGGTGCTCTGCTACAAATGCATGTCGACCGTGCATGAACGCAAGTGGGACGACGTACTGTATTCGAGCGAGTATAACCGCAGCGCTGTCACGTTCTCGGACGACTGCGATGATCCAGCGGGCAAACTTCACGCACGCGAATACTGCGCACACTACGGAGATTGGTGCATCGAAGTAGTTCAACATCCACTGCCCGGTGTGTATGTGGGGTTTTCAGTTTTTTTTGCACCCGCTGCTCTCGACGCGGGGCGCTAATCGCAGAATACTTTTGTATGGTTAAACGAAGCTTTGTCGCTTTGCAAAACTGGCTTATTTGAGTGTATTTAAAATGAACAGCGAACAGTGAACTTTGTGCATGCGTGTCTTTGCAGGTTCCGGCGGCAAAAAAGCCTACATGCGCGGCTGCAGCAAAGACATTCAACCGGTTTTCAAAAACTTCAAAAACTCTATCGTAACGAAGGATCAATGGTTAGTCCGTTTCACACCCAGCCATAAATGCGGCGATGCAAACGACGAGGCGCTCATTTTTATGTCACTTCCGCCTCACAACAAAAAGCGAGCTGCGTTCGCCGTTTCAAACTGGACACACGCTAAAAAAGGTGTCCGATTAATGTCCTTTGTCCTTTCCGCCTGGCGTCTGGGTGTCTCGGGTAGTTTGCTGTCTCGCGAAATAAAAGTGGCAACAACCTTTTTTGTGCCACGTTCAAATTTCTGGACGCGGGCACCGCGCGAGACAAACCCAGGACAGGCAGACGGGACAGACAGCACAGCGGACTGGACACCGGGCATCTGTTCGGACATCTTTTTAGCGTGAGTTATGTATTTATTGAAAGCCTGTTTTGCTTTCTGAAATCCGGTATGTACAGTCGAAGTTTGAATAAAACGCAATTAGCTGATTGGTCGGTGACGAAGTGTGATGATCACGCTTTCTGTGCAGGCATTGCTGTGGAGGTGGAGCCTGCCTTTTAAAATAAAACAGTTCTACTGTAGCAATCGATTGTTGCGCACTGTTTTGTCTGACGGCAGGGAGGAGCGAGCGCACTGCCACCACTACGACGCTGCAGACTTGATGTCGGCAGTGCCGGCAGCGCAGGCCGATCGTCAGTTCACCGTTTGCGTCTGTGACAAGAATGAGTGCAATGGGCAAGAAACCGCGACGACGACGCAACAACTATCGACGGGCAACACGCAACGGGCCACCACGACACCAGCCATTCAGCGCACCAAAATGACCACAACAACAACCACGACCACACGACCAACAACAACGACGACATCCGCACGACGTCGTACGACGACCGAGCCGAAACGGGAATCACAGCCCACACCGTCACAACCAATATTGAGCGAAAACAAAGTTGCGTCGGCGGCGCACTCGCCTGTTGGCATTTACTGCCTGATTGTTGTTTCCAGTCTTATCGCTATGCTACTGCCAAAGTTTTGAACGCAATGACTGTAGTCTGCGCCGTTACCTTAATATTTTTTAACAACATCTTCATCATTGTTGTTGTACCCCCTTTTTGCGTTTTTTTCTGAAACCGATCAATAAGCCACATGGATTTTATGTTACACTGTACAGTACCCATGGACTGTGACAATTTTTGTTATGAACAGCATTTTTTCTGAAGTGGCTGAAAAAATCAACAGTTTGTTCTGGAGCATTTATTATTGTAGGATTTGAAATCATAATCTGTAAATTCTGGTCATGCAAATCTGCAAATCTCTTTGTCACTTTAGATGTAGTAAAACATTGAAAAATCGTTATCATTTATTTTTTTTTCAGTTGTGTTGTTTCTTGCTTTGTCTATCGTTATTATTTTGTGCTTTTTGATGACTGTTGTTTGCATAAATGAAGCTTGTTTGATTGATTGATTCACTGACCAGAGAACAAGTAAAGTAGAAAACGATAAAACGCATGTTATTTCCAATTTACAGCACTTGCCATAACATGCGGATATGCGCGAGCGGAGCAGCGAGCGGACATCACGCATATACATGTATAAATGACAACAAGCTCACGCGCGTTTCCTAAATAAAGATTATGTCGTGAGCAAGCACGATATGCTGTAAGCTGAAGCTGCATCCAATTTTTCGTGGCCATCCAATGTTGTGTATTGTGCCGAGGAAATTTTTTTTCGGACGACTTTACACGCTCTGAAAAACATGTTACTTATTCTTCTTTCTTTTTTTTCTCAGATATGAATGTGATTGGTCACAAAAATAGACAAAAGCGAGATGGATGGTATTTTTGGATCGTCCGAGAAATATTTTGGGAATGCACCGAACCTAACCGTCCATGAGGGGGATGGGTGGGGTGTCAAGCAGATTTCGAGGGGGGATGTTGTGGATGGTCCAGTGCCAGGTTTTAGGGGGTGGGTGTCGCGTGACACCCGCCACCCCCCCCCCAGCCCCACGCGGAGGTCTCGGGTGCTCTGATGGGGTGTGTACCTAGGGTTAGGGGCTTTGAAAAAAAAATTTTTTTTTATTTTTTTTTCGTTTTTTTTTTAAAAAATTTGGATTTTTTTTTCAAACTTAAAAAAAAAATTTGAAAATTTTTTTTTCTACTTTGCTCTGAAAATTCGATTTATGGCATAATTTTTTGAAAGTTCAAACCAAATTTTCTTCCCAACTTCTTTGTGTGCTTAGGTACATGTCATTATTTGGTCATTTTGACCGACGTACTCCATGTTTTTCGATTTGGATGACTTCTAGAGTCAATTTTTAGCGTTGAAATGACTTAACTGAATTGAAATATCGTTTCAGAAATCGTTTTCTTGCAACTTAGAACATGTTTTTTCAGTCGGTGGTAGGCCATGAGATGAACATGATATTTTGTTGATTGGCGTATGTTATAGGTCTACAATGGAGTTGTGCGATATATTGTTAAACAATTGGAGCGGAGATGTTGGTTAATACCACATCACACGACCGTTTTTCAGATACCCGATAACATGGCCACATGTTAAAACTTGCGTGCTGAGCTAAACTAACGTGTTAAACTTGCGTCTGTCAGTTGCCCGCAACGTGATCGCGACATCATGGTACGTGTTTTCGATACCATGATTTGAAGAGTGGGCTCTCGCCATGTGGCAGATAGCATAGCTGGTTGAACCTGAAAGTAAGTGTCTTGGGGGGGGGGGGGCGACCGGGTCGACAGGGGTTGCCGACTTAGCTACAGCAAACAGGAATTTTTGAACACAGTCAAATTTTGGTAATTTTCTAAAGAGGAACAACTAAGAACGGTTCAATATTCAAGTACACGTCGAAAATTGTCCTGTTTTACTGTTGAAAATGCAACTTTCCCTCTATGAAATGGACATAATTTCAATAAAACACGATTTTCGCTCTTATAGTTTTCCGGATCGTTCTGAAAATAGTCTAGATGAACTCAGCTCGACGAGACGCTTCGAACAAACCTAACTTGTAAAAAAAAATTTTTTTAAAAAAAAAAAAAATTTTTTTTTAATTTAAAAAAAAAATCCGGATTTTTTTTTCCCCTAACCCTATGTGTACCCCCCCCCCCCACGTCTTCGGTACTGGGTCGGAGGATAATTTTCAGGAACGTTTTTGCCAATTTTACATGCAAAAATAGCCTTATTTAGTTTTAAAAATGAAATATTTGAACTCCAGCGCGTTAGCGCGGTTCGAATCGAATGCACCTATTTTTGTCGACCATCAGATTTTCCTCCGATAATTTGCAAAATATTTTTAATTAATAAAAAAATTAAACATTGGGATTTTCTTTTTTTTTCAAAACGAAAACCTAGCGCACAGTTTTTTCAAAACTTTGGTTTTTCAAATATTATTTTCAAAAGAAAAAGTTGAGCAAATGACGACTTTTTGTTTTTTTAACATCCCTACTCCAAAATCAATTCTTGTTTCCAGTAACCATACGATACGAACGTCGACGACAGCGACGCAAGCCGCAACAAGGACAAGGAGCAGACGCAAAAAGAGCAAAGAGGGTGCGCTGTTCGAGTTTCTGAATAAAAAACGACTCACAAACTACAGAATGGACAAGACAAAATTGGTGGAGGAGTTGCGAAACACGACGAGTTCGGACAGTGAACAGAGAAAACAAGGCGAAAATTATTTGGACACGGTTGGTAATGGTAAATTGTGATGAAAAAAACGTTTTTTTTATTTTGTGAAAAGAAACCGTTTTTTTCACGGTTTTAAAACTGTTTTAAAATAGGACTTTTTTATCTCGAAAATGGTTTTCCATCTTCAGAATATTGCTCTGGATTTTGCCAAACACACAATTTAGGAAGAAAAGCTGGATTCAAGTGTGCATTTATTCATTTCAGCTGGATTCATTCACGTACATTAGTGTTTATAAGTGGAGTGAAGTTAAATTTAGTTTGACACAGTTTTTTACTTTTGCAAAATGCATTTATGCGGTATCATCATCTAATAGTTTCCAACTACCTACCAACATTTATAAAAAAAATTTAAAGTAAAAAACCGGTTCTTCATTTTTGCAAAAAAACGGTAAGAAAACCGGTTTTTTGGTTTTCTTTCCCATGCCAACTCTAGGTGTACAGCACGTGCACCAGAATTTGGCACCATGTGGTATGGTACGTTCTGGTTTCCGGAACGCAGCTGTCTGAAGCTAAGCCGGGTTCGTGACTGTTCCAGCTGTGCTGCAGGTGCAAAAGATCGTCGGCTTCGTGCCGTCGCTGCTCGAGGTGGCCGTCGGCAGCAGCGAGTGCGACGCCGCCGTGCGCCAGGCGGCCGCGATCTACATGAAGAACATGATCACGAAATTCTGGGATGAAACGCCGAAGGACGAGGCCGCTGATCCGTCGGTGCCGCTCGTCTTCACCATCCACGAACAGGACAGACACGTGATCAGGGAGCACATCGTCGACACGGTCGTTGCCGCGCCCGACCCCATCCGGTATGACGCTTGTCCGTTTCAGTCTGTCTGTCACGTTTTCTCTCGGTAAAAGGCGCACGAAAATTTGAGTAAAGAAGAAACAGAATTGGGCGGGATTGGATACGATTTGAAACCCATTTGTGGATGAATATGGGCTGGTTCAAATTTTACGCTCGTTACTCTGCGGAGAAAAGTGACGGGTTTATTTGGGTTAGACTTCTGTTAACAGTTATAATCGAGGTAAACTTTTTGTCATGGGGCTGCCCACATGCAGCGTCTGAGCGAGCCTTTTCGTGTTCTGAGAAATGGTCAAAAAATCATACACAGCTCACGTGCAGTCTCTTGCTGACGCCAAAATCGGTGCGCAAACACATGCTGCCAGTGGCGGCAATGAATGGCAACAGCAACAGGTCTTTTTAGGCGCAGTCGATTTTGTAGGGATTTCGTTTTTGGTGTTGTTGTTGTTGTTCCTGGCACCATTTTGGTGGCAACTTGCACATATTTGTCATCAGTCGGCGGAGTCAGCGTGTGAGCAGCGCTGTTTTTCGACCGAATTCAGAACAGATGGCGGGGGGGCTCGCTCGGACACTGGTGCAGCGGTGCGGGGTCAACTCCGGCCCACGCATTTCCGGCCCACGCATTAGCGTCCCGACATTTCCGGCCCACCCATTACCGGCCCACGTATTACCGTCCCACCCATTACCGGCCCGACATTTCCGGCCCACTCATTTCCGGCCCACTCATTTCCGGCCCACCCATTACCGGCCCAGCCCAATAATCATCTTTCTGCGCTGTATTTCGCCACGGACAACGAAAATTAACTGAAACCGCACTCTAAATTGTACTCCCTGCTCACCGACATGCTTTTAACAAAAATACTTAATTTTTTTATTTCAGTTTTCGTATCGCTTCTATTTGTTCATGACATTGGAACAAATGCTTCAGTTTGAATTTCGTCGATGATTCAGTTGATGTGTTTTTATTTATTGCTTTGTTCCGATTGATTTTGCACATTCAATTTCAATAACAACAACATGTCTGATAGGTCGACAAAAATAGGAGCTTTCTCAAACCGAATTGACGCGCTGAGTTCGAATTTTGCACTGGACACAGAGCCAAATTCAATCATTTTAATTCTTAAAATTAGCAAAAACTCATGAAAATTGCCCCTCTAACCAAATTTGGACATGTGGATCCACAACCAGGTCGTGTTTCCTAATCCTAATCATTCCTAATCCTAAACCTAATCCTAAGCCAAGCCTTTTTGATAAGGTGAAAATGATCAATTTAGTTTTTGCATTTTTTCATGATGCATCACGAAAAAATCCGAATGAAAAAAAGAATTAAAAAATCGAACCCTAATAACTTCAAAGTGTAACCGCCTAATCAATGTGAGTTTCTTGAAGAAATATAGCAGTGGGTGGCGGTTGAAGTCACTGGAAGCAAATTATTGGGCTGGGCCGGTAATGGGTGGGCCGGAAATGAGTGGGCCGGAAATGCGTGGGACGCAGATGAACGGGGCCGGTAATGGGTGGGCCGGAAATGAGTGGGCCGGAAATGTTGGGCCGGAAATGCGTGGGCCGGAAATAACGGGACGCAAATGAACGCACGCCGGTGCAGCATGCGGCCTAATTTTACACAATCATGGGTGGTAACAAGTGCTATTCACAACATTTTTTGAAGTGCCGGTTGCTGCAGTCGTTAAACTGAACAGGCTCGTTGGCCAATCGTTGTCATGTCAACATTGTCGTCCTCGTCTTCAATCATCTTCAACATGCACTTTTTTTCTGCAGATTACAACTGTGCACGTGCATCCAGCAGATGTTGCGTGCGGATTTTCCGGAGAAGTGGCCGGGATTCGCCGAGAAAACGATGCGACTGCTGGAAGCGACCGATGGGCCGTCGTGTCTGTCGGCATTGCTCGTCCTGTACAGACTGGTCAAGATTTATGAGTGAGTCGTCTGTTCTCAGGCAGTGTTTCTTGTCTGGCTTGCTCACTCGCTTTTGGTCTGTCAGTAAACGGAGGATGCCACCGATGTTTTGTAGCGTTGATTGTTATTAGATTTACCATTCAATACGTTTTCACGTTTGCGTTGCTCGAAAAAAAGTTTTTAATGTCCCTATTAATGTCACTGTTTACTGAGCATGAGAAAAAGTTTTGCGGAAAAAATCGCCCATCCCTATATCTACTCATGCTGTTGCTTTTTTTCAAAAAGATAAACGAAAACCCATCTAGCAGTGTTGCATTTTCCATTGTCAGATATCGAAAGCTGAAAGAGAAGCAGGCGTTATTCGACACGATGAAGGTGTTCCTGCCAGTTTTGTTCGAACGACTGTGCTTGCTGTTGGACAATCAGTCGCAGGAGGCCGTGTTTCTGCAGAAAATGATCATGAAAATCTTTTATGCACTGGTGCAGGTGCGAACGCGTTTGCGGGCGGGTTGTGATTTGTAGCCCCCCCCTCACTGCGCCGGTTCTAGAAACTGGAAGACACCAAACTCCGGTGGTTTGGGGAGTTTGGTGTTGCGGTGGGCGAACCTTGCCTTGATGGTCCCATTTTACTTTGCTCGCATTTTCCAATCCTGTTGTTTCTCATATTTCAGCACTCACTCAGTTTCGACATGATCAGCAAAGAGGACTTTCTGAAATGGATGCATGTTGTGCTGAAAATCGTCGAAAGGCCTGTCCCGGAGGTGCGCACAATCGAGTGTTTTGTTAAATTAGTTTCTTTCATTTATTTATTGTGGCTTTTGTTGACTAATGGACGTTTTTTTGATTTTAAAATCATTGTTCTTGTTCCTCCAGGAAACTAATTCCGTTGACATTGATGATCGTCCTGAGCTGGTCTGGTGGAAAGTGAAAAAGTGGTGTCTGCATTTGATGGCGCGTGTTTTTGAGCGGTCCGTTTACAAAACTTGTTCTTTTACCTGTACAGTCCATTTAAACGATATCATACGCAACTAGCTAATTAGTACAGTATGGCCGAATAAATAAGGCAGTCCATCGTAAGTGCAAGTGCAAGGCGTAAGTGCACACGTGATGCATGCGTTCTGTCCAGGACAGACTCCACCTCCACAGCAATACCTGCACAGAAAGCATGCACCACGTGATCGCCAACCAATCAGCTAGATGCATATGGATATAGAAATATTCTGTTGTCAGCTGTTCGGGTGCGATAATTCGATATGTGCCAATTAGCAGTAAATTTAGGCGTGGTCGATTTTAGTTTTTGTGGGAAAAGGGAAAAAGAATGAATGAATGGATTTGTTGCGTGTGTGCCATGACTGCACTGCGTTGCATGACTGCGGCCGATTGCGTGAATGTGCACAATCACTGCGCCTGTAATATTTACAGCTACGGCACGCCCGGCCAAGTGACCGCGCAATACAATCAGTTTGGCGAGTTTTACCTGAAGCAAATCGGCGCACGCTCGATCGAGGTGGTGCTCGTTGTGTGCCATTGGTATCGATCCAACGTCTACGTAGCGCCGAGAGTGTTGCATTTCGCGTTGCAGTACCTGCAGAATGGGTTCGTTTTTGGCGGGCGAAATGTCGCTGTGTGCTGCAGGAACATTCATGAAGCAGTATTTAACACAGCTACGCGTCACTAATCACTGATTCATGAATGCGCCGTGAGTGAATGATGCGGCGTACCAACCGGAGACCAGGCAGCCAATCATAATGCGTTTTGCATTGCAAGCCGATTTCAACGTGTGGGTGAATATGACAGACAGACTGTAGTTGCTGAAAATGGTGATTCAAATGGAATTGAGCACTCGATTCTCTCGCTTCGCACACGTGTAACAGCCGGTGTTTCAGTGTGACGCACTCATTCACGTGGAAGTTCATCAAGGCGCACATCAACGAGCTCATCAGCGACATCGTGTTCCCGTTGCTGAAGCACACGCAAGACGACGAGGAACTGTGGGAGGATGACCCATTGGAATACATCCGGAATAAATTCGGTGCGTTTTGTCCGCAATGTAATTGTTGTAAATGATAGGCTGTTTTTGAATTAGGCATGCTGATTGGCAGAACTCGCTCGATGCAACCATTCAGCATGCGCCAGCTTCGAATGCTAAGTTGCACATGTTTAACAGTTTGACCACACGTTGTTTTTCTGCTATTTTTTCCATGAGTTCAGCTGTTCAGGGTTTCTCAACTCAATATTGCAGTTGAATAGTCCCCGCCGTGCCCCCATTTGTGTCACATATAAAACTCAGCAAGGAACTTTATTGCGCGTTTTGATGTTACGCTTCTATTATTCGGTTGGTTCAGTTCCTTGCGTGTTTGTTTGCCTGTGTGGTTTTCGGTTTATCAAGGCGGTTTTTTGTCAGCTGTCGCAAGCTTTATACCTCTGCTAACTTATGAAGAAGCCGTTTGGTGTTTCGAGGAAATTTCGTGTGTGTGTGTACTGTGTGTGCTGAGCTTGCATTGTGAAAACTGAGTGTTATTTAGTTGCGTCATTCAAGTGACGTGATCATAGCCCAGTTTCTTGTGTGTCGCTATATGAATGTTTGTCTGAAAAAAACTTCAGACTATTTTTTCACAAAAAATAGTGTGAAAAACAAACAGAAAAAGTGTCCGAGCGAGTGAACGACCGACCCTCTGGGCCTGACACACGGTGCCAGTGGTTGCTGTTGTCATATTAGAATTCAATAACAGACACACATCACCTGAACAATTGTTACCTGGAGGTCTGGTTTTCCCCAAGCGATTTATTCCTACTTCTACCGCAAAAAAACCCGCAATGTGAATAATAATCAACAACGTGCATACCCGTGCCGTGCGCGGCGGTCTGCTGAACCGTGTGGCGAAGATGCGCATTACTGCATCCGCGGCACACACATTCACCAGACCGTCGCACGTCTAATATGCACGAACAAACCACAAAATGTCCATTACGCCCCGAATGCAACTCCCAAAAAACCACGGCAGACGTGTTCGACGATCTGATGAACCCGGGCGGCGCGGCGACGGCGCTGCTGACGAGCGTCGTGAAACGCGGCCAGATGCTGAAGCACACGGTGCACTTCGTCATGCACATCATGAACAACCCGGCCGCATCGCCGCTCGACGTCGACGGTGCGCTGCACATGATCGGCGACATCGCCACCAACATGCTCAAGGTGCATTGAGGGGGGGGGGGGGGGGGGGTGTGGTTTGGAGGTGCCGACGGGCGTTTCTTCAAAATGACCGGCATCCGTCGGCCAAAAAAGGATGAAAATTGAAGAAGCCTGGTGCAGATTTGTAGAACACCGGAGAGGTCGAAATTCGTTTCGAATGTGACTGGGGCGAACTTCGCGAAGCGAGGAAAAAATTTTGAAGTTTCACTGAGAAATGCAGTTTTTTGATGAACAATTTTGAAGATTTCTGCATTATTCTTGAAAATTCTGTGGTTCAATACGCGTGTTTTTTCTGAAAGTATAGCATGCATCTGGCCAAAAAGGATACAAATTGCACCCATTTGGATGCAGGAAACCTCGGAATGCACGTGCAGCCTATCAAGCCCATAATATGCTGCCCAAACAACCGCTTGACTTTGTCATACAGTCAATAAGCCAAACGTTAAGAAGTTGCGACCGGTGATTTCGGACGAACACGACTTTTTAAATCTGGTTGCTGATGCAATTGTGAAATTGTTTTTGTTTTCAGAAAAAGGAGTACCGCAAAGATCTCGAGCAGATGCTCATCAGTCTCGTGCTGCCTCGGGCGCAATGCGAACATCGATTTCTGCGCGCTCGGGTGAGCGGGGAATTGGATTTTTTTTCAAGTTCATCCACTGGTTTTGATTTGACAGTAGTGGTTCAAAATGGGGAATCTACCAATAAAACCTGGAATTACATCCCGAGTGTGTGTTCTTCTAATGTCCTGGTCTGAAGACATTGCACTCTGTTGTGCTCAGTTGTCATGTGCGCTTGCGCGTGCACAAACAAATACCGTATTACCTCTATTACCCCCCCCCCCAAATTAACCCCCCCCCCAAAAACCCCACCCCCTCGACAAGTTTCCAAATAACCCCCCCCCCCCAAAATAATCCCCCATGGGGGATTATTGGAAACCTGTTTGAAACACATACCCAGCGAATTCAGTGGCTGGTTGCAGTGAAAATGATGAAATTGTGCTACCAAAGGCCCCAAATGGATGAGTTAATGGTAATTTCATTACAAAAGGCTGTTGTAAAAGAAAATTTCTATGTAGAGTAGAAGTTTCTACGACTTCCTTCCTGCCATGGAAGGTATTTTTGCCATTTTGCCCACCCCTAAAAATGGTTTCCAAATAAACCCCCCCCCAAAATAACCCCACCCCCAAAAATAAACCCCCACCCCCAGAAGTCGCTGAAGAAATAAACCCCCATGGGGGTTTATTAGAGGTAATACGGTACACAGGCGCATACGATGTACATTGCCTCTCGTCGTCGTATTTATAGTTTTGTTTAGCTAGCATTTATTGATTGGGATCAAATGACATTCAGGCGTGCTGGGTGATTCAGCAGTACGCGGGCACCACGTGGAACAACAAGGACAGTCTGCGTCTGTGCGCGCACCGTTTGATTCACATTCTGCTGCACGACACCGAGCTGCCAGTTAGACTCGAGGCTGCCATGGCGTTGCAAATGTTACTCGCTGAACAGGATGATGGTTGGTGAGACGGCGTTGATTGGCTGGATCAAATTTGGTGCTGCTTGGTGATTGGTTGCAATGACTGCGAAACATGTCCCATAAATTACAATATTACATGCTTAAACTTTGTGCCAGTAGCCCGATGCAGGCCAATCTTCTGCCAGACAGATTAAAAAAACATTTTGAAAGAAGCCATGTTTATGGTACTGTACGGTACCCAGCCAACTGCGGTTGGTCCGCAATTTGTACATTTTGTCCATCCACTTGTCTTCAGTGTTGAATACAACTGAACAGTGAACTTGAACACAGTTTCACCCGTTAATAAATCAGTTCTGTTCAGGCCAAAAAACAATTGCCTGCTATGAAATTGAAAGAGATTTTGCTGTTTCCTTTTCTTTCAGTGGAAGAATTCCTGAGGCCGCACGTGCGCGACATTGTGCTATGTGAGTTGGTCATCTTTTCAAACGCTGTTTTTTCTGAACTGACAAACGTCATGTTTCTTGTGCCTTGTGAGAATGTATATGGAAGAAAAAACCTTGACTTTCACTTTTTTTTCATCCCGATTTTTCAGGCATTCTAAAGTTGATCAGTGAAACGGAGAACGACGACTTGACGACGGTGATGGAGAAACTGATCGAGACGTACATGGACGAAATAAAGCCGGTCGCCGTTGAGGTGGCCACGGAATTGGTTGGTGCTCGTTGATGTGTCCATCTGAAAACAGTGCAGTGGCGTCATGGGTAGTGTTAGGCACAATCACAAACACACACAAACAGCAGTGCAAGTGTCAGCATTGTGTGTGTGTGTGCGTTCGCTTTTTTGTATTACTGTGATATTCTGCTTTCCGACCAGGTCTTATTTGACGTTTTTATTACTGAGAAACTTCGAAAATATCTTGGCAAAACGATTACTCTCTGATTATTTCTGCAGGCCACGGTGTTCCAAACATTTTTGACGACCGAAGAATTCTCGGAGGATCGCGCGCTGACCGCGATGGGCATCCTGCAGACGCTCGAATCAATACTGAACGTCATGGAAGAGCACAAAGACGTCAGTTGCACGGGCGCTCGCGTGGCGCTATGATCGCGTTTCATATGTGATGTGTCTTTTAGTTGGAGTTCTGAAAGGGACATACCACCACTGACCATCATGCCACCACCACCCCTCTGTTGCATCTGATGTTGGTCAGGTTGAAATGCAGAGAGCCTCCGCACGCTTTTGGTTGATTTTTTGTTACAGCATGTTCTTAAACCTGTCATCTTTCATCAGAAACATAAAGACCCCGCGAGAAAAGAAAATACGGGAACGGGTTTGAAAGAAGTCCCATTTATTCATTCTCTATTGAGGTTTTTGATTCTATGTAAACCCGATCCACGTTCATTTTTTCTTCTCGTGCTCTGTGTTTTGCGATAAAATAATGTGGCAGTTTGAATAAATACACCGTATTCCACCGGCCAAGAAAATATAGTTCGCCTTTACAAAGTAGTCAGCTGTCTAACAAGAATTGGGATGTCAGTAAATTTGATTTTAGATCATGGTCCACCTGGAAGCAGTCGTCCTGCGCATCATCAACACCATCCTCGAGCAGTCTATTATGGGTAAATTACTGTTTTTTGTTCACCTTTGGTCTTTGTGTTTGAAAACAAATCAAACAAGTGAACTGCTGGAGTGAGTTTTAGTCGAGGCGTGATCATCTAAGGAGGGATTTTTTGAGGATCTTACTCTTTCCACATCTCTGCGTTTCTTTCTTTTCATTGCAGGGACGTATGGCGGACTGAGTAAGTTGATTGAGGTTCTTTGCTTGTTTGGTTTGTTTTTTGCAGTGTTCACATTCCTACGATAGACTCATTCTTGTTGTTGTTTGTATACTTATTTTTTCAACAATGTTCATTTTATCGTAAACTCTTTTTCTGGATTCCAGACTTCTACGAAGAAATTCTGTCTCTCGTCACTTCCCTGACGACGTCGCGTATCTCGGCGGAGATGTGGCGTGTCTTGTATCTGGTTCATGAAATGTTCAAAAACGAGGGCATCGACTTTTTCACTGGTTAGTTTAGCTTTTTTTCTTCTCAAATCTCAACATGTTCGAATGGATCAATTACGACATGTTCTATCACGAATCACTTTCAACTAAAACTGTGTGTTGTCCAGATTTCATGCCAGCCCTGCACAACTATGTCACCGTCGATACGGAGACGTTTCTGTCGAATCCGGATTACCTGCGTATTATGCTCGAGATTTGCACCCAGGTATATTGAATCGGGGGTCAGGCTATGGTTGCGCGCATTTTAATGCAAAAATACTCAGATTGAACGCTAGCCGTCGTTCAGGTGCTGACGACCGACCAACCGGAAGACTCTCAGTCGCACGCCGCGAAACTGCTCGAATGCATCGTGCTACAGTGCCGCAGTCGTATCGACCACGTGCTGCCGCAGATCATTCAGTTGATCTTGAGTCAGCTGAGCCCCGACGTGCAGACATCAGAGCTGAGGGCAATGCTGATACAGGTCGGTGCAGGTGTCTCGCGAAACAATGTGCGTCACCATCGGTGTCCTGTGAACTGTGAACCATTGAGTTTCTCGGTTTATTGAGATTGAGAACTGTGATTTGTTGATTTTATTACAAAGCTCATCTGGCTAATATATACAACTAGCTGATTGGTTGGTTGCACACACGTGCAGTTGATGCATGTAATCTGTGCAGGCTGATGCAAGCATTCCACTCAGGCATTGCTGTGGAGGCTGAGTTTGCCTACATGTACGTGTGTGCAACCAACCACTCAGCTAGTTGTATATATTATCCAGATGGATTGTATGTGTTTGTGCTAACTTCGAATCACCGACCTGAAACTTTTAATTATGGAAAGACATCGGCATCATCATCGGTCAAAGGCGCTGCATACCACAGACGTGTGTTCGAGTCTCACTTGAGGTTTAAAAAATCTCGGTGATGCCTGAATTTATTTCCGAGATGGATCACAAAAAATCGCATTACAATTCGACGAAAATTCCAAATTAGTTCCAACGGAAACGAACGAAATGTTTCAGGTCGTAGTGGCATGCTTCTATTCGAACTCAAGTTTGACGCTGCAAACGTTGCAGTCGCTGACGTCTGACCCGTCACAGCCAGTGATCGATAAATTCATTCAAATGTGGCTCTACGATACCGACTGTTTTCTCGGGTTCGTTTGTTACCGACTCCGCCCGCCACAGCATTTCCTGCACAGAATACACCATCAAGTGAACCACCAACCAGCCAACCACCTAATTCGGCGGACACTCAGCTAATCCGCTAGGCAGCTAATCTAGAAATATGAGAAAACCTGCACGTTGCGTGTCTGCACCTGGTTTCGAAACACTTTTTGTTCTATTTTGGTTGTATTGTGTGATAGACCGTTTTTCGTAACCGTGTTTTTGGCGCGCTGCAGCATACACGACCGCAAACTGTGCGTCATCGGACTGACGATGCTGGTGACGTGCGACAAGAGCACACGGCCGCACATTCTCGCGCACAGTGACGTCAGCAATCAGATCCTGCCGTCGTGCATCATGCTGTTCGACGGGCTGCAGAAGGCCTACCAGGGTAACGGCGGCTTGGTTGAACCGCTCACACGGTGGCATGTTGTTCTGTTCGGCTTGTGTGAGCGTCTGATCTCTGATCTCGAAGGTGAATAGTAAAATCGGAAAATCGAGCCGTCGATGTTTTTTTCTGCTTCAGAATTGGCCGACATAAAAAAGCAAGAGAACGACGACAGCGACGATGAGAACGAAGATTCCGATATTGAGGAGGGCGAAGGTGTGTGCACTGAGTTTTGCGTATTTTCTTTACCTACATCGAAATATTCATCACGCCTTTTTCCAGAGACATTTTGCTAGTTTTTTTGTTCCAATTTACCGTTTCTTCCGTCTCTCCAGATGGCCTCGGCAGCGACGAGGATGCGATTGACAATGACACGTTGGACTTTATTGAGCACATGAATAAATCGGTGAGCCCTGCCCTGCCGTAATCAATTTCTCGATTGCTGGAATGTTTTGTGGCTGATTTTTGGTCTGCCCCGCCTTCGGGGGGGGGGTTGTGTTTGGTGATGCGGTGCACATTGCGCAAGTGTCTGTCAGGCGTACGCACCGCATCGCGCCACGGGCACCACACCGTCACACTCACACGGGTATGGATTGAAGTGAATTGACAAAAATGGCAATAGATTGTCTCACGAGCTCGCATGCAATGTCTGCTTGCGTTCACTCAATTCGAACAACGAACCCAATCAGGCAATGCGCACCGTGGTTTGTTTTGCTTGTCGCAGGAACGCGACAGCGGCAACGACGGCAGTTCAGACGTGACGGACAGCGACGACGCCGGCGAGTATGACGAGACGGACTTGGAGGCCTACGAGACGCCGCTCGACGGTGAACGAGCCGAGATCGACGAGTTCCAGCTGTTCAAACAAGTCATGGAGCGTGAGTGACTTTGCTGCTGTTGCATTCGGTTGGGTACGGTCCTCCAACTGGTTGCTTTGACTGCTAGATTAAAAGCTTTGTTTACGGTTCTGCGACTCAATACACGCAAAAGCAGTTTCGTGCGTGACGCTGGAATTGAAAATCGGTGAAAATGACTTTAGTCTTCAGGTCAGACCGGGGTCATTTAGACACTTTTGAATTGCCGCAAAAAGCATGAAACTGATTTCATTTTGACGTCAACACTAAACAAATCGATAATACATTCGTGCCTGACATCAATGTTGTGTCGTCTGATGCGGTACATTATTGACACAAGATCAGTTGTGACTGATTTCATGTTGCCTGGCCAATTCCATTACCGAGTGGCTGTTTGTTTGCAGACCTGCGACAGAACGAACCTGAATGGTATGAGCAATTGACGAGTTGTCTGAACGCAGACCAACAGAAGCAACTGACCAAAGTGATCACCACGGCAGAGCAACGCCGCAAGTTGGCTGGTTCGTTGCGTGACTGGAGTTGTTTGCGTTTGAAGCTAAATAATATTGATTAATGTTAGCTGCAGTCCACACGAGTAAGTCTGTTTATGTACACTACTGTTTTTTCAGAATCGAAACAAATCGAACAGTCCGGTGGCTACCAATTTGCAATCAACAGTCCCGTCCCGACCACGTTCAATTTCAGCGGCCACTTATGATAAAAATTATTTTGTGTTTTTAAGGGTTTTCTCATGTTTTTGTTTCTCACAGTTTATGTTGGCTCTCCTCCATGTTTTTGTTCGCGCCACTGGTCATTTTTATTATTTTTTTCGCAATTCGACTACCACCAACAATCATGAATTTATTGCAGGAAACACTATTCTTTTTTGTTTGGCACTTTTAGCGGGTTCATCGCTTTTTTGTGCAGGTTGTTTCAATAAAAGTTTGGCCCGGTTTTTTGTCATAACTGTTCACAATAAACGAGTTTGCATTTTGAGTTTTAGAGTTACATGCAGGTTGTATCTTGGCAAAGTTTGTGCGATTATCTGCTTTGCTTTGTCACGAATTGTTCCGTTGCTTTTTTGCAGTGTGCCTCTATTGGATATTATCTATTCGATAATGCAGTGATATCAGAAGAAAAAACAATTGAGTTTCAGACTTTTTCGGTTGTCGCGAATTTTGGAGTTGTTGGGTTTCTGCGTTGTGCGTCTTTCAACAGAGTTTAGGATAGTGGAAAACAAAAAAAACGCTTTTCTGCTGCTGTTCGATTGCTTGCTTGCTTAAAAAGTTATTCATCTCAAAATTTGTGTCATGTCATCAGAGTATTTGCAATTTTTCTGTGAATTTTTCAAAATCGCGAAACAAAATTATGTGTGTTTTTGAAGTTCCGATCCGGATCCGACTGCTTCCAAGTTCTGATGTGTTTTGTTTGTTCTGTGGTGGCCGCACAGTTTCTCACGATTTGTTCATTAGGCTTGTTGCCGTTCGACGTTTGCGTTGTTCATCGTTTTTGTTGCTGTTGATTGAGAAACAAACGAAAAATAAAACGATGATGTTGCACTGCAGAGTGAAATTATGCGAGACTCAATGGTCTGTTATGAGTTGGTTGCGATTTTTTGTGACCGACTGCCTCTCCGACAGTGAATCTGGCGGCTATATTTGTTGTTGGACTTTTTGATGACATTTGCGGTATCATAAATTTGTACATTTTCAGCAAATCAAACGCAATTTCACAACAAAACGGCAAGATGAGCGGCGCAACGCAGGTACACGAGACGTGTTTGTTAATTGTTGTTGTTTTTTTCAAAGAACTTTGTTTGCATGTTTACTCAATTTAGTTTATGAAAGCGAATTGAACATCGAACACATGTCTGTATAGCATGTCAGAATTTTTTTTCAAATGTCGGAATATTATTGATAATGTTGCTGTACAACGTGTGTGGTTGTGTTTGTGTGTGTTCCTGTTCGTGGTAGTTTTTTGTTCGCGATAACTCCTCTGGATTGCACGACATTAGACGAAATCTTATTTTTCGTGGGAGCCACTGTTGCACCAACAATCGCTGGCTTGTTGCAGACTGACACAGCAGCATCATCATTGTTGCAGCTGGCGCCGGTCGTTGTGGCCGTCGGTCTAGTGGCTGCCACCAGTGGACTCTTGTATTGGTACTGGCAACGAAAGAAGAAAGCAAACGCTGATCAGAGAAAGGTGCTATTGAAGGACCCAAACGTCAAGTACACGGTGCCCTTGATTTCGATTACGGTATGTCAGGGTCGTGGGGTGGGGGTCTTGTTTACTTACCAGTTATGATTTGGAGACAGTTTTCAATCTCTGGTGCTCACCTTTCACGCCTTACTCAAAGGTTACCTGAAATCTCTTTATTCACGCAAGTATTTTGCAAGTTCAGTTGTTGCTCAACTGTTTGCTCGACTTAATTTTTATTCGAAACTTTCAGAACGTCAGTCATGACACGCGACGATTCCGTTTTGGTCTCCCGGAGGGGCACGTGCTTGGTCTGCCAATCGGTAAATCGAACACTTTTGGGTTTCAGTAGATTTCAGAATTCTCACACTGATTCGTTGGTGTTGCTTGCTCATCATGTTTTCTTTCATTGCTACTGCCCGCTAGCACTAACTGAATTATCGTTTTTCTGTGCTTTCACATATGTAGACCTATTCATGTCTTACGTTCTTGGAAAATTGATAGGATATATTTTATGCTTGTGATTTTGAGAATCACGCCATATGTGAAATGAAACGTGTTTTCTGCGCCCACGCAGCCCAGTTGAAAGAGAACTGTACCACGCAAAAGCTGGATGCAGTTGTCCTTGAACAACCCTGACAGCAAAACCCGTCAAGCGCAACACCCGCGCAACTGTCGCGTCGTTGCAGCACTGCGTGACGTGAAAATGCTCGCCGTCGTCAATCGCTCCGTCGCACTGTCGCGTTCGGCGTTGTGCGTGGCGGTCGCCACCGGCACCATTCGATTGTACCGCAAGATTCACGTCGAGAATTCGTCCGATTTCCAGCCGATCGTCGCGCAGTGGACGCGATTCGGTCAAATGAAAGTGGTCGTAAAGGCGCCCGACTCTGCGGAGCTCGTACGGCTGCATCGACTGGCTGAGGCGAACCGGCGGTTTTTGCGCGCCGCGCTTCTCTGGGACGACGATGCGGCGCTGGCGCAGTGGCTGCGACCGAAAGCCGACCAGGGCAAGCAGGCGAAAAAGCGCAAAGCAAAACCACGCCAACAGGAGCAGGGAGGAGGATGTGTAGAGCAGAGTGTCGGCCACGAAGCGAAAAGCATCGATGACAGGGCGGAACAGAATGAGCAAGCTTGCGATCTGGGATTTGGTGGATCGAAAAAGTCTGCAGCGAAGCAGGAAGCCGGTGATGCTGATCCGGCGAAGTGGCCGGGTGATCAAACAAACGGGGCACTGAAGTTGGAGAATCGTGAAAAGTCGGAGTCAGAGACTTCTAGTGCTGCTGTCGATGAGACGCGAGAGAAACGCCCAGTGGTGTTGTGCATTCTCGGTACAACGGAGGAATTGGATAAAGTGACGTCGCACTTGAAATTGTTGTGAATCAGTGTGTCTGAAAGTCGAATTGGCTGTTTTTTGTTATTTTTTCCCGGAATTGTTGTTGTTTGTTACAGTTGAACTCACTAAAATGTGGAATCAGCTGATTGGTCGACCGAGCGGAGGCTGCTCACACTCCGCACCGTTATTTTTTCGTGGATTTGGATTTTATTGAAACGTGTTTTTATGAATTTCCAGCAACCTTTTTGTGCTAAAAATAAACTCAAAGGTTAGAGAACGCGAAATTTAGAACATTTTATTCTACAGCTCAACTCAAAATGTATTTTTTGTTTAATGACGACGACGACGTCGTCGCTTAATTTTTGCGTGTGGACTGAAAAATAAAAGCCTAAAAGGAGTGCGCTGTGCATGGTTTGCTGCGTGCACCAAGTAAATGAACACAGCAGCTTACCAAAAACAACTTGAAAACGGTGAAAATGAAAAATGAAAGTAAAGTCGTCGTCGTGTCGTCGTCGTCCGCGAAGTCGGAACGCATTTTTTTAATTGCGGACGCATGTCGATCGGTCAGCTAGGAATGAAACCCCCTTCAGCTGGCTACACAGCGCACTCATTTCAGGCTTTTGTCTTTCAGTTCACACGTAAAAATTAAGCGACGACGTCGTCGTCGTCGTCGTCAGTGAAAAATGCATTTTAAGCTGTTGAATAAAAAAAATGAATTTCGCAGTTCTCCAACCCTTTGAGTTTATTTTTAGCATGAAAAGGGTGCTGGAAATTCACACTCATTCAAAAGAAACACGATCAATAGAATCCAGATCCACGAAAAAAGATCGGTGCGGAGTGTGAGCAGCCTGCCCTCGGCCGACCAATCAGCTGATTCCATATTTTATTGAGTTCGACTGTAGATTTTTGTTAAAGATTGCTTGTTGACTGGTTCTTCTGATTGGGTTCTCGATTGTTTTCCTGAAAACTATGAAGATTTTGTTCGGTATTTTCTCGTTAGCCTGCCTTTGTCTGCAAGTTCGGCAATAAAATTTCAAAAGTATTTTTTGCCCTCCGAAAAATTACACACGGCGCACACGTCGGCTACACAAGAATCCACAATGGAATCTACCGTATTACCTCTAATAAACCCCCATGGGGGTTTATTTCTTCAGCGACTTCTGGGGGTGGGGGTTTATTTTTGGGGGGGGGGGGGTTATTTTTGGGGGGGGGGGGTTATTTGGAAACCATTTTTAGGGGTGGGCAAAATGGCAAACATACCTTCCATGGCAGGAAGGAAGTCGCAGAAACTTCTACTCTACATAGAAATTTCCTTTTACAACAGCCTTTTGTAATGAAATTACCATTAACTCATTCATTTGGGGCCTTTGGTAGCACAATTTCATCATTTTCACTGCAACCAGCCACTGAATTCACTGTTTATGTGTATGTTTTTCTGGGTATGTGTTTCAAACAGGTTTCCAATAATCCCCCATGGGGGATTATTTTGGGGGATTATTTGGAAACTTATCGAGGGGGTGATTTATTTTTTTGGGGGGGTTTAATTTTGGGGGGGGGTTAATAAGAGGTAATACGGTAATC
>JASANC010002352.1:0-35207 GCA_030248135.1 Theristus sp. LFF4_11 | reverse complement strand
TCGACAGTAACAGCACACCGATTTTTAAAACTACAAAGCAACAACAACATTGATGTCTGAACGCATGTTTGTTCGATATCTGACAAAGCTTGCTGTTTGTGTCGCTGTATACAAATTCCAAAGATGTTTATTTCTAAACCCGGTGTATATTTTTGGTTGACACATTCATTTCCTATTGTTTACTGTCCGTTATGTTTGAAAGGCCTTATTTTATATTGGCCTGTTGCATTTAGCAATGGGATTTTTTTAATTCCCTGATGCTAAATTAAATAACGGGAGACAATGTGGGCCACGCAAACTACATAGCTCTCCAAACGTGTACGTGTTCCTCCAGCTTGTTTGTTTTTGGTGGAGTATGGCCGAATAAATAAGGCAGTCCTTGTATTCTCCATCAAGGCGGGATCAGTCGCAGACTAGGAGACAGACTTTCAAGAATGCCAAGATATATTCCCAATAGTGTTTGCAAGAGACAAAGAATGAGCAGAATAGCACAAAGAATCAATTAGCTCAAAAATACGTCAAATTTGACGCACAATCAGTTTCTGAACATCTTTTTTTTCATTCAAATTTTCGCGCGCTCCTTTCACTCTGAAAAAACTGCCATGTTTAATCGACCATTCCGTATCCTTTCTGGATGCGAGAATTTTAAAAACTTTAAAAATGTGTAGTTATTTTAAAAATTAAAGGAGCATTCATGAAGCAGTCATTTGTTTATAAAAAAGCATTCATAAAGGATTAACACAGTTACGCGTCACTAAATACTGAATGCGCCTTACATTTAACTCTCAAAGCATGGTGCGTACCATTCGTCCTCATTTCTTCTGAACTTTCTTGAACACCAAAGTAAGCAAAAAACAAATACGCAGGCAGTCTGCTGACTTGGTGCACCGAAATCAAGGTGACAATGTTTGTTTTGTAAGATTGATGACTTCGATGTTGCTGGTAAGTAAAAAGCGAGACGTGGTGTGACAAAGAACTATCAACAATGGTAAATACTGGCGCTGAATTCAAGAAGTCAACTAAGTCTAAACATGCTTCACAGTATAAATCACTCATCAGGAGCCGTCAAGGCAGTGCGCTACTCGCACCGGGCATTATCACGGTTTCTCGCGGGAAAACAAAATCTAATTGAAAAAGATATTCATTACAACCATCGCTGCGCCTGCATTATGGCACGTTTGTTTCGTTGTCACACACATTGCGCTGTAGTTTTTTCTTACAAACACACCGTTTTTGTTTGCGCGTCATTAATAAAGAGGTTAACCGAGTGGCGTTTTGTTTTTTCGATAAATTTCACAAATGTGTTTTAAGAAAGAGTGTGTTTAGTCAAGTATGTGATGGCGCGGCTATTATGCACTGCGCACCGCTATGTTGTGTGTGGCGTGAATAAGCTCGCGGCAGCCGCGTGCAAGATGTGAACGACAGGCAAATGTGCTCTCTGACAAACTCATTGTTCTCCGATAAGTCCACGCGTTACATGTATACACCTAGCTACTACTGGGATACTTTACAGCAAACTCGTGGATGTGTTGTCCGTCGAATATTATATGCATTGTGTCGAGAGCGCCATTCCAGATAACTAAGTGCAATGCGAAGAAATAGACGGCTAGTCGCTGGCATTTACGTTCTGTGCGCTGCCCGGTAGGCAACGGTGCCCACAGCCGAAAGAAAAGCTTTTCGCCCCCTTGTGATGACACTAGACATAATCGCATTACTACACCACCACTAGCAGCCTATCGCGCGCGCATCTGTATGTCTGTATAATAGATGCAAGTGTTCAAGCCAGCAATCTCTCAGCATTCCCAACAACAAGACGCGCTGTATAATTTGGCTGCTATATTGAAAAAAATCTTCATCATTTACCCAGCGCAGTCAGTTGAGGAGATACATTAATGATGAAGCTGAACTTGCTGGTGCAAGACTGTTTCCCGTTTCTACTTGCCACGTCATCGCCCAGGAGCAGACCACCCAGTGAACAGATAGGCTTGTGGTCTCTTGTCGTGTCGGTTGGTCACTTTCACTGGCCACAGATGTTCCTGGTTTTAATGTGTTGATGAATAGCACTTGCCTGCCTGTCGCGTCATAAATTGGCATTTCTGCACGTCAATATGTTTTCCTTGCCATTGTTGTCATTGCTGACACTCAAATAGTTGAAAACATTTGTTCACTTTATTCAATGTGCGATGGCCAGAAAGAGTGCTTGCCACATAAAATGGCATTTTGTGGTTGTTGCAACATAACAAACGCAATAAAAATTGCACATATTGTTTGCTGTAAGTGTTCACAGAAAAAAATCAGGCGATTATGCAGGATGAATTGTCTGTTAATAAAATGATCATGATTTATCGTATGCTCATGATCAATCACAAAAAAACGCCAGAACTTATGAAAGCCTGGAAACCAAAACTCTTACCGGCTTTTTGATTTGTTCAGATTATTTCAGTGTGTGCTGCGTGCTGCGTAATAGTCACCTGATAAATATATTTTCTCTTGCCTATCATTTGAGCTCATCGCCTGCAATTCTTCTCAGTTTTAGATACGTTTGATGACCTTTCACTTTTGTTTCATTGCGGACCACGGATACGATGGTTGTAAACTGTACAATCCACACACTAAACTTGTGGTTCTGACACTCCGGAAACCTTGGGAGATGATACTTGGGCTCGCTGCTACCTACAGAGTGAGCCAAAAAAAGGTTCCAATTCTAAAATGCTCTCACTGGTTTGTGCTAAGGTCTGTCGAGCTGAAAATTGGAACACTATTAGAAAACATTTGGAGGTTTTACTGACCAATTTTTTGTTATGGTATGTTGCCCCTATCACTCACTACAGAAGAATATATCTGGAAAACATGAAAAATCGACAAATGTTGTGAAATGCAGAGGGTTGATTTAGCTGTAACAAAGGGACCTCGTGTTTTAAAATTTGGAACACTTGTTAGAACACTTTGGGAGTTGTTTGTGATCAAAACTTTTTTGGCTTTCACGTAAGTTCATTTTTACAGTGTAATTTTCAAAAAAAGCAATTTTTGAAAAAAAACATTGTTCATCCATAATCTCACTGTTTATCATTGCTCATAAACGATCTTCCGAACTGATGTATCGTTACGCGGCGTCAAATTGAAACTTTTACGAAATTGCCGAACCACTGTGGAAAAGTTATTCGCATGTTCCCACCAATTGGCATACCAGACTCGCTGCTCTGCCGTCCACTTAACCATGATGGCAGCAAAGACTGAAAATGGAAGTGCATCTCTCACTGCAGAAAAACAACCAGTCTGCTATGGTAAAAATATCAGAGTGGCAAATTTTGTGTATTAAAAAAGGAAAAAACCAATTTGGATTTTAAAAGATAAATTCGCATCAGTTCTGAGAAGAACCGCTTACGCACACTCAGACTTGAAGTGAAACATTGGAGTGATCAAAAACTGTTCAAATGCAACTCAGCATTCGGCATTTCTAAGCTGCTTTAAACTCATATTGCTTTTTTCATCTTTTTTTTGTGTTGTGCACATTTGGGCTGTCACCAACGTTCATTCTTTTGATCTTTGTTACAGTTAAATCAACCCTCTGCATTTTACAACATTTGTCGATTTTTCATATTTTCCGGATATTTTGCTGTAGTAAGTGATAGGGGCAGCATACCATGAAAGAAATTTGGTCAGAAAACCCTCCAAATGTTTTCTAATAGTGTTCCAATTTTCAGCTCGAAACAACTCAGCACAAGCCAGTGAGAGCATTTTAGAATTGGAACCTTTTTTTGGCTCACCCTGTATTTGCATTTTTATCCACGCTTTTTTAACAAAATTATAAATGAAATGCTCGAAAGTGGTTTTTAGTGAAGTGAGGGGTATTAACTTTTAAAACTGTGTCACCGTCACTTGAGACTATTTGAACAATGATGAAATTCTGAAGCAACTAACTACAAGATAGTTTTGCAGCTTAAAGAACTTTTCTTATTGTTATTTCATGTATGTAAGCACGTCTGAAACTCTTCAAGTCTACAACTACAACCATGTGTTTGTGGCCGAAATATGTGAATGCTGACGTCTCTGTTTTTTTTCAAATTGTTTTGCTTGAAAACCTGGTGATCACTGATGATTTTAAACAAGGAAACTCGTTTGTTATTATGTCGTATGGCAAAGCAAAATGACCTCAATAGATGTATGTATTCAGCATAAGCATTAGATAAACTTACCTCTGTAGAAGCTCACTATAACCGCGGCTGCGAATTAGACACTTGAAAACAAGCAACATCGTTTGCAGACGTGCTAAGTTGACAACAACGTGACGGCTGCTGTCATCCGGTCGCGTTGCGCTCGCTGGACGGCTCACAAAAATTTGATCCGTTTGCAACTCGGTTTGTGACGGACGGACTGACAACCAGACAGATTTGTCTTCGTTTTTGCTGCAGTTAAACAGTCTCGCTCCAGGTACCACTGGTGTTTTACTTTTGTGTATCTCTTGTATTACCGTTAACCGGCTCTGCCATCATCAATGTCTGTTCTGTTCTACTTAGCAAGGTGTGCTGCCTTTGTCATTTTTATGCTGGTGATTTACATTCGCACCAGTGTAAATCATTATATTGTTCGTCGCCCATTTTCGACCGACTCGGAAAACAACGAGTTTCAATGCGTTCTCATAAAGTTGCTTTTGGTGATCCTTCCACAGTCGTAGGTTCATTGTGTCTACTGTTTTTCAGGCGGATGTTTTTTCAAAGTTCAGAGGAAATTATTTCCGTCTTGACGACCTTAGTGAAACTGCATCGCTTTCTATGTAGACTCAAGTCGTTCTGTGCAACAATGATTGATAGAACCTCGAGTGAAATTTGTGACAAACGTTTTCGCTGCTATAACACCGTGCGCGCACTGCACCATTAGAAAATTGCTCGTCAGACAAACCGGTTTTTGGCCAAAGATAATATGTTGAACTTGGACGAATATTATGGAGAAGTAAATGTTGCTAAACTGATTAAAGTACACGTACTTAACGGATATGTACATAACGCTAACATGTTCCAATCTGCTGCACAACTGAAATACGCAATATTTTTCCAAGATCATTGTGAATATGTTCTGTATGAGACCGTTTTCCGGTTAATATATTCTTTGTAACTTTGACTTGGTTAGGCAATTTTGTGCTTCATAATAATTGTGTGCAAACATTAAAACAATGTTTCTGCAAAAGTATGTAAAAAAGCTGCATCGGCATGAACTGGCTCAACTGTTTACTTTTGCTTCAAAAAAGGTCTTTTCAACAGCAATCTGTTAAGTCATTGGTTTTCCACATGTTTTAACTGAGCAGCAAGCCTGGATTTTTTCAGAGGGTCAATCTGCTAATGCAATGATAATCTGGTAATAGCTTCTCGAAAACGACATTATGTTTACGAGACTTTGCAATAAAGCACTCTTCCATAGGCTGTCTGCACGACCAATTACATGGTAACGGCGCCAGTCAGAATGAGATAACTGCTCGTTAATCGACATTGTCTTTGGTGGAAGTACATAGAGGCATATCTAGCAGGATGCAGCGTATTGTTCGACGTTTGCCTTCCAAGAATGTAGTCGACCGTTCGCATGTCTACTTTGTTACTCAACTGAATGGAGGCAGCTATAAAGACATTATATCCAGAACGGCTCGTAGATGCACGCTTTGCACATAGAGCAGCACCGTTTAAAAACACAATATACTCGAATGTCAAAACACCGGCCGCATGATGTACGGTATGTACCGTACCAGGTTTCGACACGATCATAACCTTTTCTTGTAGCCTATTACTGACTGTCTGTTGAGATTTTTGCAGTGAAATAAACAGTTTTCCAAAGCCAAACAACTGTATGTGCCGTTCCGTGAGATTGTTTTGAGATTACACGCTGAAAAATTGCAACCTTCGCTGCATGCTGCACAGCAAAACGTTCTGCACTGCAAACTGCGCTGCATTTGCTCTGCATTTAAAGCTGCACTGCATTAAAAAAATACAGTCAGTCAGTTTCGGTCATTTTTTTAAAGGTGCTGTGCAGTTTAAAATGCAGTGCAAAACGCAGTGCAGTGGACGCTGCAAAGCAAAATCCAGTGCAGTTTGCAGTGCAGTGGACATTGCAATGCAGGATGCGTTTTTCTTTGCGTGGACACCGTACTTCGTGTACCCAGACCAGAGATTTGACGTTCGATTATTGTGCTGCATGCTCTTTATGTTTAGGCCATGAAGTGTGGCAGTGGCGGCTGGCAGTCTGCAGTTAAACCGGTGCGGGTTGCGAGTATCTTCACTTTGGTAGCAGTTTCACGCTTCATGCGTCTGAAAACACGCAATACTGGCACAATGTGAGACTGACGCGCACCACTATAATTCGCTAGTGCTCTCTGCTCCTTATGTTTTTATACCGCATATTGCCGTTTTGCTCGTATTTATTCTCGCGCATTTATGCACACGACGCTTGTATTTCCATGACCGTCTTGGCGGCACGACGTGTGTATATACGAATCACTGCTTCCTTTAAATTCTGTGCACCGCACAAGGGTCGCCTTGCTTTAATCCTGATTGCCATTTTTGGAATACACTGGCTGTTTTATGGACTTTATATGTGCGTTTAATGATTGCCGCGTGTCGCTACCCGGCTGCGACTGTTTGAACTTTTTTGCCAAAATTGAACATCACTTGGTCCGAGGCATGTACGGATCTTTTCTATCGCCTTTCGAGTATGCTCGTCTTGTGAACGGCTATAACGCAAGATCTTCTGTTGCCAACATTTTCTATGCCAGATTGCTTTGTACATTTGTGTACATATGTGTCTAAAAAATGTGACAGCAACGCGAAAGATGAGTGAGCACTGTCATTATTTTGAAGCAAGGAACCAAAATCGGCTTGAACTATTTTTGTTAGAGAAGCAGACCGTGCATCTTGTGCGTGTCATGTAGTGGTTGAGAAGAGTACAACTGCCGTTGCACTTCGGTTCTTTATTTCGTCTTTTACTTGTTTCGAACGGGGAGGTTTTTGCAATAAAATTGCACTGCTAGCCGTTTTGTTCAACTGTACATATGCAAGTCCTGTGTTGATTTTGACGACAAAATACAGGCTGACCTTCATGTTAGCCTCTTAGTTTGCCTCTCTTCTACCGCACCGTCTCAGAAAGACGAAAATTGCTATGGAGCTGCAGTCAAAGAATTTGCCGAAGCAGATCGCGAAACTGGATGAGGTACCGTTGGTGGACGCAAAGAGTGGTCTGGTTCATGTAGGTGCATTCAAGACCACCCGCAACGGCCTCGTCCGGGAGCCTTCCGCAATCTAAAACGCGTTTGGCTTCAGCACTTGCGAGCCGCACCGTTGAACAGTGCGCCTCTTTTGGTCATTATGCTACCGGTACTACACCAAGCCGAAGTCAAAACCCTGTAGTGGTAATAAGTTGGAATTTTCGAACGGCACTGTGTGGTCTTGTTTAGATTAGAGACACAACCAAATGCACAAAGACCACAGTTGTGCTACAAAGTATCGAAGTGATGCAAATAAACGGCCAATAAGCGGTGTGGTCTACAAACACGGCCTGCACTGGCGTTATTTTTGCTGTTCCATTGCGGTTTTCAATGCGGTTTCCAAGCCATGATCTTCTGCATCAATATTTCGCATGGTGTGTTTGTGGAAACTGGCATGTTTGTGCGGCGGCATTATTTTGCGTTAAATGTACCACCAAGCCGAACCACTCGTATCAATCACGCGCACCACAATCCGCCGCCAAACGTGCGCCGGAGCGTTCGTTTGGTTTGTGTGTCTTCTTCGGGACAGCCTTGTCTGTTGTTCAATTCATGTTGTTGTTGTTGTTGTTGTTGTTCTTGTTGTTGTTGTTGTTGTTGTTGTTTTGTTGTACTACAGTTTGCTTGCTGCTGCTAGACTCGCGTCTAAAATTATTATTATTTTTATTATTATTATTCTCTAAATTTAAAAGGACAAGGTACGCTGTGTTCGGCCCAGTGTGGATTAAAGTTTTTTATGTTGTCTGAAGAACCTGCAACGCCATTTATACGGATATCTTCACGGGTGCTTGGCTTTCCACCCATAATCACTTTACTTGCTGGCTGCCGACACATAGCGCACGCCGTTTCAGAATAATATGTGCTGGTACGTAATTGTGTTTTTGTTCAACTGCCTTGTTCTTTTTTAAAGTTAGATCTGCCTTTGACTAAATATTCCGAAGTTGATTTATTCCTTGTAAAACTTTTCAGTTGATATATTTCCCAGTTATGTGTTTTCATCATCTGTTGCGCGTTCCAGATGGCGCGTAAATTATGGTTAAGTAAAGGATCTAGATATTTGCTTTTTAACTCTGGCGCGTACAGGACAACCAGCATACTTACATATGTTGTGATGAATTCTGATGAACCGTGGAGATCCAGACATTTCAGAAATTGGTTGCTTGGTGGTTGTTCTCAGAGTGTTCTCCAACGATCAAACAGACAAATATGTAACCGTAATTTATGCGCGCGCACAATGGTATGTACTGCCGGACTTGATTGCCGGTTTTTTGGTGCCAACCGTTTTATGTTGAATGTGACGTACGACAGCAGAATGCGGCTCACCAACGGCCGAAAAGTGCCTTTTGATGAGGTGCAGCGTTCTTTGGAACAGAAAACTTTCATTCCGTTGCACCTTTGCAAAATATTTAGTGAACTTTTGCCCCCATGTATCACTTTTCACGTGTCTGAAAATGCTCGTCGTGTCGTGAAGCGAACGAAAATCTTAGGTGGCGCAGTGCAGTCAGTGCACGCGCTGGTAACGAAAAGAAAGCGGGGTGGACACAAAAAAACACACGCCGTCAGATTTTTCCCGTTGGATTGTGTGTTTTTACAGCGTGTGTTATGCCCGCCCGCACGTTACACACCGGAACATACAGGCCTTTTTTGACTGACAGCAATGTCGCTTGTTTGGACGCTCTGTGTTCCAGTGTGGTGCCCATTTTCAACGGAACCGTATTACACAGTAAATTGAAGTTCGTTCGCGTCGCGTTGTTTCGAAGATGCGGCACGATGCATACAACAATGTGAGCATCAGTGCACTTGTGCCCCTCGGCAGTGTTGTTGTGCAAAGTGCAGTCCGTTGGTTCGACATAGAAGTCGTCAAAAATGCAAATGAACGTTATGAAGAAGAATCATTTGTGGCGTGCAGTGCGTTGTGGTGACAACAAGTGCACCCAAACACTCGATCACTGTCATCGACCGGTTATCCGCACGCACGCTGCCCCATTTTCATTTCTGCATCGCTCATAATTTCAGTACTTTAGCTTCTTACTTACTCTTTGGCCATTAAAACCAAAAAAAAATCATCGGAAAGTTTTCACACTTCAAAAGGGCAGCGAAAAGAAAACATTTTGTTGACATTTTTTGACGCGCCGGAACCGTTGAAGTGGGATCTAGCGGCATATGCCGTCTTGTTGTCACTGTTTTGCTCGGAAACGTTATGGCTTGATGTGGTTGAAGGATGAGTGACACGACAGCTCTATGCAAACATTCGGCAACTTTCTGTTTTCGGTTTTTCTCCATACTTTTTGTTTATTCAATCATGTTTCACTGCTATGCGATTGTTTCAAATAAAGCCTCTTCGTTCAAGTTGTTTTTTTTCTGTGTTTTATACTCTTCCGAAATCTATTGCATACCTCTTGAACGAAAAAAGTAGCACCGCATATTTTACAGATGAGAAAAATGGATTCACAAGCGGCGCAGTGCACAACCGCACGAAAAAACTATGACTTGTTGAAGCACGACAGCTGCTGCTGAGCTATGAACGCAGCGTGTTTGTCGACTGTGTCACGGAAAAAAAGCGATGTGCCCGCCAAATTAAACAGATATATTCGAAAAAATTCTGAGTGAACAGCAAACGCGCGGTGTGGTGTATCACGCCAGCAGAGCGTCAGTGCTTACCGTGAACAAATCAGTTGCCCGTATCAGCAATAGCGCCGCATAACAACAGCAACAATGCCGGCGCAGTTGATGGGCGTATTGGCGATCGGCACATTCTATTTGATCACGATTGTGCTCGGTCTCTGTGCCACTCGATGCCTCGCTGAGGACGAAGGCGAGCCGGGCGACGACGACGACAAGGCATGTCCAATGGTGGTCACGTCGAGATCGCAACTTTTCCGAAAATTTTAGAAATTGAAATTGATCGAAAAAATAATGTTCACTGTAGAAGCAGGATGATCGTGTTGTGCCATGATTGCAGGATGACTCGTTCGACGCGCTCGACCTGCTCAGACTGTTGGAGACGTCGCTGTCGACGCCGCCAAGTCGTGACACGACCACGCAGAACCTGTCGACGGTCGACGCGAACAGTCAACGGCGTCAGGCGCTCAATCACGAGCAATTGTCGTTCGACCGTGACTCCGGCCACTCGCATCCCACCGCGAGTCCACTCGAGATTCTGAGCAATCATCTGCCGCTGGCGCCACCGCCGCCGCCGCTGGCCGGCTCGCCCGCCTCCGCGTCACCGGCCGCTCGGCGTGCACCGTCGCTGCGGGCGATCGGCAAGTCGCGCTCGATTGAGGCGACCAGCACGATGCGCACCGCACGATTCCACAATGACTCGCACGACTTTGAGGATGAGGTACAGCTGTGCTGCTGAACTGGGGAGGTTGTGCACTCTGCAATGGCAAACAAACCGCTGCGATAACAGCGCACAGTGACAGCCATAATTAATGCGCAACGTAGATAGCGTTCCAGCTCGATCGAGCTCAGCAGCCCTGTGCATTTCATGCACCAGGCGCACGTGCCTATTTTGTTCAATGTGTAATGTGTGTGTGCATGTGGTTTGTTTGTGTTACAACCAGAGTGAACGGTCTCCATAGAACTGCTAGACAATGTAGAGGGGCACGCCGATCGTTGTGCACGTTCAAAAATTTGATAATATGGTCAAAAAATTACATGCAATCAGCTGACTGGTTGGTGATCATGTGATGCAAGCTTTCTGTGCAGACAGACTCCGCCCCTCCCATCAATGCCTGTACAGAAAGCATGCATCACGGGATCGCCAATTGTTTAGAGTTTGATTCTCAGCTCAAAAGCACCGAGTGCAATCTTCTAAACAACAGCGTCATTGCGACAGGTGCAAATCCTGGACACCACTGCAACGCCGGTCGAGCAGCGGTCGAGGCGGTCGCATCAAAGCGGTGCCGCGTTCCCGCAGAGCAACTCGGTGCCGGCGAACATGACGCCCACAGCAGACGCACAGGCGTCCTCGTTACGCCAGCAGCGCTACGGCCAGCCGGCCACGGTGCGCGGCAGCCGCCCGCTCGGCTCACCGGCCTCGTACTCGGACAGCGACGAGTCGGCGAAGCCGCCGATGCCGCTGGCCGCGCGCTATCTGCTCGCCGATCGCAACATCGGCTGGATCATGGGCACACTCAGCATGCTTGGTATGTGGAACGTTGCAAACGATTGAGAGCAGTAGTGCAACAAAGTGTGCTAAGCTCAGTCAATAATCGACATTTTGTTACCACTTTTGCCTACCACTGGTACATGCAAGCTCGTCATTTTCTTGAACTCTTTATTTGTGTTAGAGAACTGTACGTAAAAGCCACTGTTTTGTTACAGCGATCAAAACGGGCGGCATAGCGCCGAATGCGATCGCGCAGCAGGTGTACGACCAAGGCATCCTCTGGTGTCAAGTGCCGCTCGCCTCCGCGCTCAGTCTTGTCGTCGGTTCGTTTCTTTATTGAAAAAGGCTTCTTTGAACACTTTGAGTCTAAAATGCGAACACTTTAAAGAAACCATCCTTCGTTTCTGCACCTCTTCCTAATTGCCAAAGGTGGCTCATTGTTCGCCCGAGCGATGTATTCCGACGGCTACGTGACTATCATCGATCCATTCCAATGCGTTTACGGGCCAACGGTCGGTGCGTTTCTGTTTGTGCCGGTCGTCATTGCCGATCTGTTCTACGCCGCAGTCGTCATATCGTCGCTTGGTCAGTGTTGCTTGCTCTTTCTGTCGTTTCGAAACAAAGTGCGTTCAAATTTTTCGGAGTGAAACTAGTGCGTTCACGATCAGTCAGTTCGTTTTCTTATGGCAAGCCATTCATTTAGCACTGTACATTATCCAAACCGCATGACGATAAGATTTTTATGCTGTGATTTTCTAGGCTCGCTGCAATTGTTGGTGCTGAAGCTGTCGTGGCCGTTGGCTACCGGCGGCAGTGTGTTGGCCATCCTTTCATATTTGCTCATAGGTGGCTTCTATGCCGGCACGTTCACAGACGCGTTGCAGTACTCGTACTTGGTGCTCGGAATGGTCAGTTGCTGTTTGGTGGTTTCTTCACTTCAGTTCATTGATTTGCTCTCGTGCTGATAAACGCCAGCTTTTCAATAAATAGTTTCCTTCTGTCGTAGGAAGGAGAGGACTTTGGTCCTCGGGAAACCTAATGCGGCATTCATAAAACAATATTTAGTGACGCGTAGCTGTGTTAAAATAGAGCTACGAGGTCACTAAATACTGTTTCATGAATGCACCTTAAAAAAGTCACACGAAAAAAAACCTAAGAAAAAACACCATGAAGAAGACATGGTATACCGCCGGTGGGATACCATAGCATGGTTTGGCATCTTGCGGTTTCTGAAGCCTGTTTGAAAAAAGCGTCATTAAAAAACTACAGATGGTATGAGGCGACCACAATATTTTGGCACGCGTTTGGTTCAACCAATGCTTCAAGTGGCCGTTTTGTTCACAGATGACGCTGCTACCGGCTCACATCCTTGGCAGCAGTTATCAGCGGCCGCTGTTTGACTCGAACCAAGAGTGGCTGGGCGACTTGAACGCACGCAACAGCGGCCTCTACATTGACCAGATGGTCATGCTCATACTCGGCGGTGTACCGATGCAGGTCAGTCAGATTTATTCGCCCAACAAATGATTTGCCTTGATTACCAAGTGTTTTTTCGTTTCGTTTGAAAACCATGCACTTCTTCATTAAAAATTCTCTTTCAGAGCTATTTCCAACGAATCTTCTCGAGCAAGTCCTCCTCAACGGCACACCGCGTCACGATCGCCAGCAGCATCGGTTGCTTTCTGTCTGCGATTCCGGCGCTCTGGATTGGACTGTCCGTTGATGCCATTGGTAAAGCATCAGAGTAGTGTCATCTGCAAATTTTTAGCTAGCGGAATTGCGCCATTAGAAAAAGCCCAATTCAAAAGTTAGGTTTTGGCAAAGGCTTTCGGCCACTCCCGCGATTCTTTGAATTCAGATCCGTGTGAATGGGTGCCGCCGGGCCCCCAAATCACAAGTATTCACAAAAATTCAGTTGGCAAATTTCTTGCAGTGGTCGGGGCCCCGGCACTGTGGTTCCTCACAGATTTGCACGGTCTGATTCGGCATTAAAACACTTAAAAATACCAAGACGGCAAAACGACGGGTTCTAGACTGGTCGAACACAACGCTCGGCAGTGCGCCAACTGGCGAGAATGTGACGATGACGCTGCAGATGACGGTGGCACACCTGGTCTCGAGCGAGTCCGCGCAGATGCTCGTCATTGGCGCGCTCGTCAGCGGCCTGCTGGCCAGTGGCGACAGCGCCCTGTTCGGCGTTGGCACCATGTTCGCGCAGAACATCTTCAAGAACTGCTATCGACCTCAGGTTCGGCAAACGCGTGCACACTGCTTCGGTTTGTGAAATGTCACAATCACTAATATGTTCATTGGTGCTGCCAGTTTGGTTGCTCAGAGTCAGTGAAACGGACAATCAATCAATCAATTAATGTATCAATAAAGTGCTAGTCTGAAAACAGTGCACTCGGGTACAACAACACAATGATGTTGCACAGTCGCAAACTGACACACAACGACCCACATTTTGTTGTAACATCATTTGTGTGCGTGCGTTATCGTTTTTGGCATGTACCATTACTGTTTCATAACCGAATGCACCGTCTTCATCCTACCTGACACTACCACGTTCACTTTGCCTTGCCCACCCACCCAACTTGACATTCCCACACACGACAGGCGACCAGCAACCAGCTGGTCTGGGTGACGCGTCTGTCGACGATCGCGTTCAGCGTGCTCGCACTGGCGCTGTGTCTCGTGTGGCACGACTGGCACCAGTACTGGCTGCTGCCGTACGACATTCTGTACGTGTTCGTGTTCCCGCAGCTGTTCTGCGTCGTCTACTTCAAGTATTCCAATACGTACGGCGCCATCGCCGGCACCTGGACCGCCGTCGTGCTCAGGCTGCTGCTCGGCGAGTCGCAGATCGGATTTGCTGCTTTGCTCAAGGTTCGCTCAGTGCTGAATTGTGTTTCTTTTCAATTAAAAAGCAAACATTCAGCTAAACTTCTGATCGTCCAGGCCTGGTTTACATTTGCGTGTGCACTGCTCCAGTGGAGTTCTTGTTTAATGAGAATGACAATGTACTGTTGCACCAACAGCAATGTTGCACCGTCACAAGCAAAGCACACAGGATCACACTGCAATGTCGTGCTGTTTGCGCGTGTGCTGTTGTGACTGTGCAACATCACAGTGTTTATAGCATTATGGCGTTATAAGATAATAACAGCGTTCAGACACGACCTTCACCATCATTACTCTGTGCACTTACCGTTGTTCTCAACATGATTCGTTTCCGCTTCTCATTTCCGTCCAGTTGCCATTTTACAACCGCGTCGACGGTCAACTCTTTCCGTATCGAACGCTGGCGATGCTGGCCAACCTGCTGACGATCATCATCGTCTCAACGCTGGTGCACTTTCTGCACAAGCACGGCATCATGCCGTCCACGCAGAACGTCTGCCTCGATCCGAACGCAAAGTCGAAGGGCGGCACGTTGACGCGCGAGAGGCGAACCGATTTCCTGGTGCAGACCGGCCGCCGCTCGGAGCACCGCTGCATCGACAGCACCGAGGAGGAGCCGGCTGTCAATAGTGTCCCGTTGACAATCACGTCCATCTATCGGCACGGCAACGACCGAAACAGGAGACACTCGCCGCTCGTCGAGAGGATGACCGTTTTATGATTCTGTCCGCGCTGGCCGAACTTCCAATGCAACACACTGAGAAAACAGAGTTCAACCGATTGTTGAGCTGTCGGTGGTAGCATTTGTAAAGGATATGGCAAAATGTACTTCGTTTCAGCTACCAGTGTCTGTCTCGACAATGTCTTGACCTATTTTTTCTCAGTGAATCTACTATGAAATAAACCGTGATTGTACAGAGAATGTGCTATGTACTTGTTTCTGTGCCATGTTCCACTATTTTTCATGTTGCTTGATTGAAGAAACTACTTAACAACAATGCGGCATTGATAAATGTGTTTACTTCTGTTTTTTATCAATGACCGTGATTATTACAAGATGCATCAAAGTTCTTCTTCGACAGTCTTTGTCTTTGTTTCGCTTAAGCTGCCCAACGTTTCATTTTCTACGTTTTCAGATTGTTTTTTCTGTCCGGTTTCCGATGTGATGATGAGTTCAATGATTATTTTTCCTTTTTAACCTTCTCCCGGCGTTTGCATAAACGCAAAAAAGCTCAGCCGATTTCGAGTTTAACAGCAAAAAAGACTGTTGTCAAAACAGTTGATCGCTCAAATAGTTGCATTGTTAGCAAGACCAGAAATGACGTTACAGAGAAAGTTGTTGAATTCGAGGCGTAGATTTTCGCCGTCTTCTTCGATGCTCGTTGCCACCGATTGCACGGCACCGAATGCTGGTGGCAAATGCACGGGCGCCGTGATCTCCGCCTCGATCTTGCCGTCCGAACGCGGTTTGCGATGCTTGAAGATCAGAACACGATTCGGTTTCAGTCCACGACGAGTGACGAAAGCGGAGTACCTGGAAGAAATCTACCGGAAATCGAGATCGTTGCTCGCGAATGGCAATGAGGAAATGTATTCGACACGTTCAAACTCGCAGCCGGTGGTGTAGCGCACCATTTCTCCAGCTCCTTGACGTGCGCCGGGTTGGTCGGATTGCAGACCAGGATGACGCCGTGCGCGTCTTTCTGGATGGCCGGCCAGCAGCACTCGAATCTGAGCAGGAAGCTTGCGGTCACGTGTTGTGTAACGAATCGTGCATGAGTTTACCAGAGAAGTCAATACAGCTGATCACATTTCACTGAGAAAATGTCGTCACTAAACTGGCTGTTGAGAAAACGTTATTAAAACTACGTTCTAGTTATCACTCTCACACTCTACGTTTATGAAAACGGCGAAACAACAACTAGAAGCACGCTACCTTGCATCGCCACTGCAGTCCCAGAGCTCGACCTCGGCGTCGATGTTGCGACCATTCAACTCGAGGTCGTTGCTTTCAAATTCCACAATTCGCACACCTGCAAATTTGGCAATAAGAAAAAAATAACAAGCAATGTACAGTCGAACTCTAAATTATAGGCAGTCAGCTGATTGGCTGGTGATCACGTGATGCACGACGCACGTTGCACATACATGCACGATGCTTTCCGTGCAGGAAGACTCCGCCCTCACACTAATGCCGCCAGCTCAGAAAGCATGCATGACGTGAGACGTGATCACCAACCAATCAGCTGATATCCTATAATTTAGAGTTCGACTGTAACTGTAGCAAAATGCAATCTGCTTAGACAATAGCAAAAGTGTTTTTTAACCTTCTGTCGGTCTGTAATCACCACCAGTCACCTCGGTTGCGTCTGCCAAATAATTGGCGATCGTGGTTTTGCCACTTTGGGTGGGACCCAAAATTAAAATTTTTGTTTTGAACAACGACGATCCACTCATTTTGAAGAAAATCCCAAAAGAAAGGTTGTGTTTTTCCGTCCGTAATCCGCATCCCGTTGCTATGCGACCACTTCACTTCATCAGTCGGTTGGCCAGTTTATTGGGTTGGTATTCATGTTGCAAAACATAATGTCTGCCAACGGTAAATTATCACCGAGGAAGAAGACAAATGCTAATCAAAATGAAAACGAAAGAAAGAACGCTTGTTTTGACTTTTCGTTCAGTTTTTGCGTTCGATTTGAGAGCTGAATTTCAACTTCAGTGATAAAAATCTTAGCAGTGAATGAAACGAAACGGCGACGACAGGCTCACTCACTGCTCACGTAACCACAGACAAGAATTTTAGTTTTTTTTATCAAGAATGAATTGGTTGAAAAATTGAATGAATGAAACGGTTTGAAAACCGTGAGCAGGATCAGGTGGCGGAACGAAGACGACAACTGTTTTTTTATAATTTCAGCGTCCAGTTAGTCCGTAGGGTTGTGGTTTTTGAGCTAGCTACAGTCTACAGACGGAGCAACCGCTTGATTCTGTGGCACTGGTGGCGGCATTCATTCAATTCAGAGCAACGAACTCGACGAGCTACGCGTTCAGCATTCAATTGACTAACATTGATATGAAGAAGATGAAGAAATGATTTGAATAATGAGTGTCGGATTGAGCAGTGACTTCATGATTTTTGGATCCTGCCAATTCGACGCTCGTTTTTCAATCATGAAAAATTCTTGCAGAAAATTCACGCAAATTCTCTGTGAGTCAATAATTCTGGTCGGATTCTGAATTGAATCATACTCAGCTGCTGAGAACCGCATCGCACGGCACCAAATTCGGATCTCGGATCGACACTCAACAGTGGTTGTGTGCTTTGTGGAAATTGTGGTCCATTGTGGCGGAGGTAAGCTGCGCTTCAAACTCAGAGCACGGTTGGCACTCACCAGTTCACCACACACAAAGAATCATCGGCAGATGGTTACTCATCGTTGTTCCGGAGCTGGAAGTTTGGGGGGCTGACATAGATAGCTGGAGCAAATTTTCCAGATGGATAGCTGGTTGGAATTTTTTTTTAGATAGATAACAACTGAGCCGAAAAATCTGTCATCTCTGATAGAGATGATTCGATAAACTTTTGGGGGTCCTAGTGGTCAGTTCTATAAAAGGTAATAGTGTTTTTAAAGTGAAGAGTTCTCCAGGGTGTTCAAAAACATAGATCTTGACTTGACAAATTCCCGTTGAATACTTGATCCCAAAGATCGTCTTTAACCGAAACTTCACATTTACTGGATTAATTTCGAAACATAACTGTCTGTCTAGAAAGTTCTGGCCTGGAAAACTGTTCACTTGTCAAACAATATTAACATTTATAGAACTGACCACTGCCCCCCCCCTCCCTAGGACAACGATATGGATACTCCTTTTTCAAATTTCAACTTTTTCATCTTATGGTCGCTCAGCTTAGCTTCAGCTCAGAATTCGTCGCAGCGCGTCGCGCTGATTTACGGCTCAAATGAAAGCTTTTTTCCGCTTAGGGTTGGCAAAATACCGTTTTTTTCAAATCGTGGGAAAAAGCGGCAGTCCCGAATGACTCCCTCCCGCATGGCGGAATTTTCCAGATTTTGTTTTGTTTGGGACCTCATTTACCCCCTCTTCTGCTTCTACCTACACTGCTTTTCCCGCACAAATAAGGGGTGGATTCGACGATTGAAAATTTCGATTTGTTTCGACGACTGAAAATTCAAATTTTCTAGTGGTAAAAACAGTTTTTTTATTTTTGGCGTGAAACACGGTTTTGTTTCCGTGCCCTCCAAAAGGTGGAGGCGGTGGTGACGTTGAATACGGGGTGGATCTCGAACTTGGACTGCATTCCTGATTCTGCCAGCCGGTCGACAGGCATGGAGTGCTTCTTTGAACGCAATCAAAGTTGTTCATGTCAACTTTCTATTACGAATTTCGCTTATTTATAAACGGGGGGGGTGAAAAATCTGCATTAAAAAGGAAACATGAATTTTGGCATTCACAAGCCTTGAAAACAAAAATAAAGGTGATTTTCGTACTCCATGTGTCAATTTACCCCAAGAACCATGTTTTCAAATCTGAAGCAACTGTGAACAAAAAAGAAAGAGCGAACAGTTGAAACCAGATCAAAACCTTGCGAATTTTTAAAAATGCCAAACTTTTGATCCCAAAAAGGTCGGAGCAAAAAACTAGATTTTTGAACTCTACAGATGAAATTAAACCAGGGAATTTTTGTTCGTCTGTGATAGTGTCACAGCTGAAAATTGAAAGGGCTAACACATGTAACCAGGTCAAGATCTGCGAACTCCTACAAATGCCCAATTTTTAATCCCAAAAAGGGTCGAAGCAAAAAAAGCAATAAGATTTTCAAATCTACGCATGAAATTACCCCAAAAAAAAAAACAAACAAAACCTAAACAAAAACTTTTCAAAATTTTTAAATATGAATACCAATCGAAATTACCCCAGGAAATTATTTTTTCATTATAAAACAACTTCAGACAAAAACTTGAAAGACCGAACGCTTGAAACCCTGTTAAAACCAAGCGAACTGTTAAAATGCCCAAATTTTTATCCCAAAACAAGGTCGGGGCAGAAAATTAACCTGATTTTCAAAAGCTTTGGATGGAATTACTCCAGGAAACGTTTTGTTCGACTAAGAAAGTGTCGCAGGTAGGGTTGGTAAAAAACCGGTTTTTTATATTGCCAGGAAAAAAACCGGTTTCTTTTCCGTTTTAAAACCGTTTTAAAACCATAAAAAACCGAATGTTTCCCAGCTTCTAAACTTTCAAGAACTTGGCATCGAACTCAAAACAGGAAATACATCAAAATTAGTAATTTTGAGCACCGCAAAATGTTGTTTTCGGGCATACAACCAACCCAATTTGCTATTTTTGCCACCCAATGCTACCCAATTTTTGTTTCAAATCAAATCAATTTCGCTTTTATTGGTTTCCAGGGCAGCACGTTCAATAAATTGAAAACAAAAACAGGGCAGTGACCGTGTAGGTGTGGGGATCGGGGGCCGGTTGCAAGGAGACCGGATAGAGGCGAGATTTGCAGAACTGCAAATGAAATCGGTAGCGGATTGCGTTTGAAAAATAACATCTCATTAGTTACCGTTTCAAATGACAACGTCAGTCAGTCTGCATCTGCAGTTAGTTTAGCAGTCACCTGGTCTTCATCGCATTTCACTTGACCCTTGCCACAAAAGCTTCTGCAAAATGATGCTTCACCAGTTCAGTTCAACACAGTTCACTGCACCGTTTTTTTCAAAAATATAATTTTACATTTTATCAATCAAACAAAGAATTGTGATTTTTGACCACGAAGTTTGAAAATTTTTAAGGTAAAAAACCGGTTCTTTATTTTTTCAGGAAAAAAACTGGAAAAAAACCGGTTTTAAAACGGAAAAGAAACCGTTTTTTTTCCTGTGCCAACCCTAGTCGCAGGTAAAAATTGAAAGGGCGAACACTTGAAACCAGATAAAAAACCTTCGACCGGAATCAATTACCGTATTACCTCTAATAAACCCCCATGGGGGTTTATTTCTTCAGCGACTTCTGGGGGTGGGGGTTTATTTTTTGGGGGGGGGCTTTATTTTTTGGGGGGGGGGGGGTTATTTGGAAACCATTTTTAGGAGTGGGCAAAATGGCAAAAATACCTTCCATGGCAGGAAGGAAGTCGCAGAAACTTCTATTCTACATAGAAATTTCCTTTTACAACAGCCTTTTGTAATGAAATTACCATTAACTCATCCATTTGGGGCCTTTGGTAGCACAATTTCATCATTTTCACTGCAACCAGCCACTGAATTCGCTGGGTATGTGTTTCAAACAGATTTCAATAATCCCCCATGGGGGATTATTTTTGGGGGGGATTATTTGGAAACTTGTCGAGGGGGTGGGGGTTTATTTTTGGGGGGGGTTTAATTTTGGGGGGGGTTAATAGAGGTAATACGGTATTCAACCGGAATTTGTTGTGGTCAAATTTTTGGAACACCCTGGAGTAAAACTCCTTAATTTTCAGAGACTACTCACTTTTATAAAACTGACCACTGCCCTGAAACGCAGTTCACCTGCGCTGCGCTGCGCTGCCATGTGAGGAACACAAAGCACACGACCATTGGCATTGTTGAGCGTCGATCCGAGTTTGTGGTTCTCAGCAGTTGAGTTTCAAGAATTGTTTCAGCAAGAATTTCATGATTGAAAAAACGAGCGTCGAATTGGCAGGATCCAAAATTCATAGTCACTGCTCAATCCGACGCTCATTATTCAAATCATGTTTGGTCCACTGAATGCTAGATCTCCTTGGATGCGTTGCAGCGCAGCTAGAGTTGAGCTCGTCGCTTCGAATTGACTTCCATTCCATCTTCCATCCAACCAAACAGAAACAGCCAGAGAATTGCCAAAGAATCTAATCAACTCGTACGTAAACGTGATCAACTGATTTTGTTTGATCCACCATGTGTGGACACATTTATCGTCGTCGTTGCACTGTTTTTGCATACAGTTAGAATTTCTTCTTGAAATCTTGAATCGTAAAATGTGAAGCTGTCTGCATTCGTTGTTCCGTTCCATGCTGTTTTTTTCAATTTCGAAACGTTGTTATTCAGCTCTAGAATCAAAAAAACTAAAAAAAACAAACTGACAGCTCAAAACAAAAGGTTACTGTTATTTTTCGTTTATTTTTAAAGCAACATCGATCCAGTACCGTGGGCGGGGGGGGGGTGGGGGGGGCCACACCCCCCCAGAGCACCCGAGACCGTCGGGTGGGGGGGGGGGGGGGGCGGGCGGCACCGTGCCACCCCCCCTAAAACCGGGCACCCCCCCCCTTGGTACCCCCCCCCTCGAAAATTTGGCCGACACCCCCCCCACCCCCCCATGAAATTTTGTCTGGCGGACACCCCCCCCAAAATTTTCTGCACACCCTAAATTTTTTTTCGAAAATCATGATTTTTTGTCTATAAAGTCCATAATATAAGCTGAATATATGATAACTTGACCATCTTCATTGTAATTTCAAAGATTTTGCATCAAATTTCAGCTTTTTTCCTTTCAAATTTAAGCGAAAATTTTTCTTGGGGGGTGGGGGGGGGTGGACCCCCCCCCACAGAAAATTTTGAAAAAATGCACCCCCCCCCCCATGGGACCCCCCTGGGGGGGGTCCCACGTTACCATAGGTTGGACCCACCCCCAACTTATTGTTCGGCACCCCCCCCCCCCCCCCCGGTACCATACCCCCCCTCGAAAATTTTTTTGGGCCCACGGTACTGCATCGATCGCAATCCCGAAGAAAAAAAGCGAACACCGCGTCCGCAAGCAGCAAATTCCTTTCCCCGCAAAGAACTCCTTGTTTAAAATAATGTTGCCTGCAATGTCAAGGCGTGTTCAGTACGCTCCGCTCAATTTGCAACATGAGCAGTCAGGGTTTATTGAAGCTCCATTTAAAACACGCTCCATTAGTTTTGACACGACGCAATTTGGCAAAACCAACCAACCACATAAAAGATTTTTTCTTCTGTTTTTCTCTTTTGGTTTGGTTTGTTGGTTTGGTGTCATTTTTCTGCGACTTTATTTCTTTGCCTTTCCATTCACTGAGTTAATATTATTCAGGCAAAGTTGAAAACTGAAAAGTTTAGAAATAGCCAAGAGAGAACGCAGACCAACGGAGTATAGACGGACGAGGACTCTTTGGACGATAATAAACTAAATAAAAACAACGTCAAAAAATAAGCGATTGAACTTTTCGTCGACATGTCCGACGAAATTGACAATCGTGATAAAATACGTGGCGGTGGTGGCGGTGACGATCGAAAGTGAGTTTTTCTGTGTGTTGGTTATGGTTCATCATTGGCTTATTTGCTTTGCTTTGTGCTGTACGTTTGCCGTTTTTTGAAAGAACTGCATTTTATTTTTTAATTAGTTTTTGAAATTTTTTGTTTAACAACAACGCCAGAGTCCGGACTGAGGAGTGAGTAGTGAGTACATGGTGATTGCGTTTGTGCATTTTTTTCAGGCGATCGAGATCCCGCTCACGTGGCGGCAGTCCGCGGCGCGACCGGGACTCGAAACGAGGTTGGTCGCTTGTTCTGTGGTTTTCTTTTAACTTTTCAACGCAATTCACACTTTGAAAAAATCAGTGCATGTAGATGTGACAGAGGTGAGCGCCGCAAAACTTGAATTTTCAGTTTGAATCCAAAGAAAACACAGCGAACAACGTCGTCGTGGGGTGTGAGAATGAGTTTTCTGATTCGTTTAGGTCGTCGTGACGACCGCGACCGCGGTGGCGGCGGCGGCGGACTAATGAACGATCGGATGGTGTACGTGAGCAACATTCCGTACGAGGTGCGATGGATGGAGCTGAAGGACATGATCAGGGAGAAGGCTGGCGAGGTGGCCTTCGTGGAAATGCTCGAGACGTCCGCTGGAAAATCAAAAGGAGCAGCGTTCGTTCTGTTGTTGTTGTTTTTCGTTGCTTGTTGTGCCATTTTGCCATTTGACACCCGCGTATTTCTTATGTTGTTTGGCGTTCTCGGAAACAAATCAATGGAATGCTAAGAATAAACCTCGGTTTCGTTGTGAATTTTGCGAGTTTTTGTTTGACCGATTCTTACCCGAGGTTCTATGATTCCAGGTTCCTAATCGGATTGCCTACCGGTATTTATTATTTTTTTCTGGTGTTTCAGTGTTGTCGAGTTTCGTGAACGAAGCGGCGTCGAGAAATGTATCGAGAACATTAGCGGTCTGAAAATAAAGGATCGCGTGTTGGTTGCGAAACAGATTCGCGTGAGTTTTTGGTATATTGACAACATTTGCGTTCGCTGTTGAAAGAAAACTAGATTGGTCTTGGTGTTGGTAATGTAGTGAGGTGTTACGTGCCTTTCCACTTTTTTTGTTTTTGCGTTTTGTTGACACACACAATCCCAAACACCGTTCGCCCAAACAGGACCCACCTGCGTTCTTTCGCAAAGTGAGAGAGGAGACTGGCGTTGATTTTCTGAGCGCCTCCGGTGGCGTGAGCCTCGGACGCGGCTGGGGCGGCGGCTCCGCGGATCGCGGCGGGCGGGGCGACAGCGACCGCGGCGGCAGTCTCGACCGCGGCAGGCCAGACCGTGACCGTGGTGGGCCGCGCGATGCGATCGCCTACGAGACGTTCGGTCTGTCGCCGACGTTCCTGCGCTCGATCGGCATCGACGGGCCGTTGTGCAATCGCGTGTTCGTCGCAAATGTACGCTCCCGGTTTTGTGCTGCTGTCCAAATTTGCCATGTTGCCTGATGAGACTGAATGGAAACGGGACGTAAAACAACTGACTCGAAACAACCAAGTGACTTTTTTGTCGAATCTGAAGCCGTGAAATGCCAAAGGAACAGAGCGCAGACAAGAGTGTGTGGGTTGTTGCAGCTGCCGTACAACGTTCAGTCGGGCAAGATCCACGACATGTTCGGCCTCGCCGGCAAAGTCACCTGGGTCGACCTGCACATGGACAAGGACGGCAAGTCGAAGGGCATGGCGGTCGTCGAGTTCTCGCATCCGATTGAGGCCGTCCAGGCGGTCTCCATGTTGAACAACCAACGTGTGCTCGACAGAACGATGACCGTGAAAATGGTGTGTTGCAAAAACTGGTCGCAGTTGGATAAGCAAACCAAATAAAAGCAAATGACGGACAAGTGTGCATTTAGCCGCTAATACCGCGCTTAGCCGTTACTCGGAAATCACTTTCTCGAGATCGGTTTGCATGTTGAGCGGAAAACTTTCAAATCTGTCACGAATATTGTCAAAGCGCAAACCTCAATGCACTAGCTGTTGTTGTTGGTTAGCAAGGCCGCATTAGAGCAACTTTGTTGCGAGCACCTTTAGAACGCGACGGAGGGCGCTAACAAACGCGCGTATAATGACACGATCGATCGATCGTATTTGCTTCGGTGCTCAGGACAAATTCGACAAAGAGCGCTCGGAGCGGCGTCCAGGCGATCTGCCGGAGGGGCTGCGCAACGTCGGCATGGGCCTCGGGGCAAACGGCGCGCCACTCACCAACATCGGACAGATCATCAATGCTGCTGGCATTTCGCCACCGGTGGCGCCTGCTGGCGCGCTGGGTGAGCGTTTTGTGGAAAAGGCATTTCTTGATTGATTGATATTTGATGGATAATAGCAGTAACAACCAGCAACAACAAAGGTCATTGTAAAAATTAAAAAAAGGTTACTAGTATTAAAAATTGGTTAAATTCATTTGGACATTTAACTTTTCACCACCGCCTCTCCCTCTAGACTACCCGGCAGGTGGTGGCGGCGGTGGTGGTCAAGTGCCGATCAATCCGTTTAGCAGCGGTGCGTTTGCGAGTATGAGCTCAATGATGTCGCCACCGAATGCTTAGTTAGTTGTTTGCCATTGTAAATTTTTTTTAATTTGTAATAGCACAGATACGTTTCTTTCGGTTTTTCTTTTATTTGTTCTTGGGTTTTTTTAATTTTGATTGGTGTTGGCTAGGGTGAAACACTTCAAACTTGCAGCAACGGCGGCGGTGGTGGTGGCGGTGGCTACGGAGCGATGGCTCGATCGATCGGTGCAGGCGGCGACGTTGCTCCGTATGCGGCAGCGACACAACCGGCTGCCTACGGCCACACGGGCGCAAGCGCGTTCACGGACTCGGTGCGCATGCGATACCGCGTTTTAATGCAGTGTCACTCTATTGCGTAGCGCTTTAAGGCGCTCGCTCGGCATTCGTTTGTGTTCTACATTTGGAAAGACGCGCCATCAATTTGTTGCCGTTGACCCCGTGACCCCAGTTCTTAGCACTCTATTCTGTTCTTTTGTTTCACTGCTCTAGAACCGGGGGGGGGGTACAATTTCGGCCCGCTAATTCCGGCCTGAAGAATTCCGGCCCGCTCATTCCGGCCCGAAGAATTCCGACCCGAAGAATTCCGGCCCGGAGAATTCCGGCCCGGTGAATTTTCGCCAGCACGAACAATATTAAACCACACGAAGTGATTTTGGTAATGAAATAATAAAATAAAAATATCGATGTTCACATGTTACAGTGTATTTTCAATGATGTTCGTCCTGTTTGCTTTTTTTGGAAAGTGAAACCTTTTGGAAAAAAAGAAACTACAACTAAATTTTTAAATTTTTTATTATGAACAGGATTTGTGACCCTTTTACCTTATCAAAAAGGCTTGGCTTAGGATTAGGAACCTACAATAAGTCACTGCAAGCAAGTTCTAAACAAAAATAAAAAAATCACTTAAGAATTTTTTTACCAAAAATCACTTCGTGTGGTTTAATATTGTTCTTGCTGGCGAAAATTCTCCGGGCCGGAATTCTCCGGGCCGGAATTCTTCGGGCCGGAATGAGCGGGCCGGAATTCTACGGGCCGGAATTTCGCGAGCCGGAATAGTACACGAGCCCTCTAGAACGAATCTGATCTCGGATTATAAAACTGAATGGAAAGACTCGCAACCAAATGATCGTGCTCAATATAATGTGTGTTCACGTTTGCCAGCAACTTCGTGTCATTTGCCATTGTTGTCGCGTGTCTCAGGCGCGTTTGCAAGGCGTCGCCGGTGTGACGCAGTCAGCGGCAGTCTCGTCGTACGGCGGCGCCGGGGCGTCTGCAGCGGCTGCTGGTGCCCCCTACCACGGTGTGACACGCGCTGCGCTCGATTACGACCTTGGGGCACCAACATCCAGTCGCACCATCATCATTCGCAACGTCTGTTTTCAGTGTTTTGGAAAAAACAAAAAAATCGGTGTTTTAATTTGACGAATTCGATCAAACTGATTTTTCAACCATCGGAGAGGAAAATGGTGTCCCGCCAATTCAGTGATCACTAGAAAACCACCACACGATTCTAAGAATACCGGCTTCATTCTAACCACAACCCTCTCCCCTTGCCCCTTCACCCTGGTCACCGAGTACTTTCTGACAAAAAGAAATGCATTGAAAGACTTAAGAGTCAACCAAGTTTTATAGAAATTTTCTGCGTTTCGGTCTGGCAACATAACATCCGATGAAGAAGAGCGGTGCCCTCACAGACAGCAGTGACATTGCGCCTCTCTAACCACCAGTGATCTCTGAGCACAATTTCAGCTGCCACTCGACTACACCTGGCAGATGGTTCGTGACCGCCTGAGCAAGTACGGCGACATCGACTACGCCGATCTGTTGGCGCCCGGCAACGCACGTGTCCGCTTCAAGAACATCTACGAGGCTGAACGTGTCCGCGGTGCGTTTCGCTGGTCAAACTTGCAAAAAAATGTGTTCTTGTTGCAGAGAACATCAGTCGTATTGTGCCAACGCCAACCAACGGAACGTGTGTCCGGCTTTACTGCGCTGTTCCACTGGCCTGCTGTTTGTTTCCGTCGATCGCTGTCTCTTCCAGCGATACACTATTGCGTTTTTTTTGGCGGAACACGGTTGTACAGCGGCTGGATTGATCGTCGGAGATTTGCCATTGCGATCGGCGTCTGGGAGAGATGATTCATTCACTCGGAACTAGAGCGTTTCAGCTATTTGCGAACGCTCATTCCTTAATGCAGCTTGTTTTCTCGGTGGAAACGTGAATGACGTGAGAGCCGGGTGGTTGCGGAGACGTTTCAGTGTTTTGTGCTTTGCGTTTTGCAGCCGCGTTGCACCAGACGGTCGTTGAAGGACGTTCGATCGCCGTTGAGTTTGACCACAGCGCTTACTGAGCACAACCGATAACTTGTGGTTTGGGAGCACGCAATGGCCGTTGTTAACGTCGGCGACACTATTGAACACTCAACCGTTTCTTCATCATCCTTATCCAGTGGCTTTTCGTTGTCATCCGAATACCGCTGGGTCAATTGTCACATCAAGTCGCTCGTTTTTTACTTGGTTGACGTTCTTTTTTCCACTGCGATTTTGGGTTTTCATTTTTCTGGCACTTCGGTCGGTTTTAGCCTGGCGTTTGTCGGCTTGGTCACGTGATAAACAACACGAAAACTTGTTCGCTTGTTTGAATAGATCATTTGATTTCTTGGTTTGCTATGGGCGGTTTCTCATCGTTTTCCATTGTTTGTTGCCGTAACGTTCGTATCAAAATATTAGACGTTTTCTGTTGATTAATGCTGGAATATTACCGGGGAACTGGCGGTTTTTGCGTTTCCTCTTCTCACAGTAACGGCGAATTCTCTGGTTGTTGTTTTCCAATAAAAAAACCGAAAATTTTCAACTGAAAGCTTTTTTACTGTCTTAACGGTCGTTCTTAGCTGTTTGCTGGGTGTTGTGGTAGTCTGTTTTTTATGGTTTCTTCTGATTGTTGGTTCTCTTTAACACAAGTGTTGTTTTGGATAATGTCTGTTGTCACCTTTTTTGCTGTGCGCAGCTTTGTCGCGCTTGGCATTCCGCTGATGCATCGAAATAAATTTCGGCGTTGATTTGTGATACTGCCGTCAAAAGGAGAGGACCGTTTTACAGTTCGACCGCTGCGTTTTTTCCAAAGCAACAGGATCTTCGAGAGCAACAGCTGCCACCCAGCTCCAGCAGCACAACCAACATTGGAGTACCGTGTCTGGAGCCGGATTGCTTGATCATGGCAGTCACCTTGTCCACAGCAAAGCTTGTCGCAAGTGTTCGTTCTTCTGATCAGCAACGTGTTGCCGGTGGCGGGCGGATGTTGAATAGAGTGACCGTGATCGAGATGGCAGCTGCATTTAGCCGCAAGGGTCGCTCGATTGAAGCAATCGGTTTGGTGTTGCCGAGTCTGATTCCGGAGTTTGGACTGTTATACCACCACAAGGTATGTTCTCCTGGCCTTCAAAACTACGACCACACGGCGATGTGGTGAAACGTCGTGAATTTATCACCGTGCAAACGAAAGGTATCACCTCTCGGTGTTGGCAAGTTTATTCTTATTTAGTTTATTTCCGTTTTCGCTCACACCGGCGCACGACTGAAGATGGTTGATTTTATTCCAGTAACTCTTGTATGAGCATGAGCAACAGCAGATAGTCGAATAAAGTGTGCACGTTCAGTGGAACTGTCTTTAGCAAGCAGAGCCACATATTGTCAGCAAATAATCTCGAACATTAAGCAACAAAAGCAATCCACGTTCGTTTGCAGCGACAGTTTCAGTTTCGTTTGCTGCTGCCTCGGTGAGTTTTTTTCGCAACCATAAAGTTTTGCGTTTTGAAAATTGCCTTTAGCCATTTTTGAGATGAGAACTGTGCGCAAACAATCGAACATGAGTTTTCGTCGCACAGAATCTAATAATGTTAATAAGTTTCTTAGCTCAGATTCAGCGTTGACTAGACGCTTTTGAGTGATCCGGTGGCTAACAAAAATGATAAAAGTTAACAGATTGCTAATAATATGTATATATGTCACGAATTCATGAAATAATTTTGTGATGGAAAAACATAATAATTGAAAGATAAAACCAACAACACAATAATAACAGTTGTTTGTTGAGAATAAAAACATTGCAAAAACAGTAAACATGACGCAGGTTGGCAACTTGATACATACATATACCTTTTATTGAACGACAAACAAAATATAAACCAAAAACAACACAATTAAAGTTTCTGCGAGATGTAGAGACAGACGGTCGTGTCAAAATTCAAAACAAAACGAAAAACGTGTTGTCTTCTTTTAAGTTCACTGACACGTGAAAAATAATAAGCAATTGCGGTGTAGCTTTTAAAAACATGATGAAATCCGTAGCTTGAACAATTAAAATAATAAGTTGTTCAAAAACAGTTAAAAACTCGCACATGCATGCACCACTGCCCCAATGAAACACCAGCGAATCACACACACAGTAGCCTGACACAAGTGCACTAAAAAACATGTTATCATGAAAGGAGGTAACACCAATGTTGTGGCAACAGCGAACACGAAATATTACGACACAATAGGGATGGCACGAAAAAAACGTTTTTTATGAAAAGGCGTTTTTTCACGGCCAAAAAGGATTTTTACTGAATTTTCAGTCGTCGAAACAAATCTAAAATTTCAGTCGTCGAATCCACCACTCAATTGTGCTGGAAAAGAAACACGTGTTGTGTTGTTGTGTTTCGTTGTTAATTCGACAACCTTTATTCAGCTGCCTGGGCTGCTGTCCCTGTCCCGTCCGGAGATGTGCTCTAGTTGTTCACAAAACCGATAAGAACAGGTTTATCCAGCTTTTCTTGCTCAATTGTGTGTTTGCCAAACTCCAGAGCAATATTCTGAAGTTGGAAAACCATTTTCGAGAAAAGGGGTCCTGGAAAAAACAGTTTTAGAACCGTGAAACGTTTTTTTACAAAAAAAATTAAAAAAGCGTTTTCCATCCCTACGACACAATAAAAAAATCTGCGTCAGAAACACGAGCAGAACTTTGAATAGTCATTAATAAAAACAACGAAATCACGTATTTCAATGTGAAAATACACTCAAATGAACATTTTCATTTTAAACCACTGGAATATCGTAAATGTTACGCGTTTGTTTGCTTTTTGAAAGTCATTAAATGGTATTTATTTATGTTGATACGAAACGTATGAAACAAAGCGTATCAATGCGGCGCATAAATCAGGCTTTAAAAATCTTAATACAGCGAAGCCCATTGAACCGTTGCTGTGGAATGCACAGAGACCACGATTGTGGGTGCGTTTTCGTAAAGCCACGCAAATAATAATTAGAGAAAAGTGCGCTCCTGCGCATTTAACTCCGGCCACTTAACTAATTTTGAATTACCGCGCCAAGCACAAGACTGATTACCTATTTATGTGCGCATTAATGGCATTAGTCGCATAACTATTGCGAAGGTACAATACAATATTGCTTTGTTAAATTCTAAACATAGTAACTTCAGTTTTTGTGTTCACTTATTTTGGTTTGACGAATGTTGAAAAACAACTCTCAAAATTGTACGCACTGTTATTGACAGTTTATTCAGTATTTTATTGCATTGCATGAAGTAAATTGAAGCATTGAGCTTTTTCCAGACCTGTTGTATATGATTCTTATTTTTATGTGCTCTTATTTACCACATAACTTTTACACTTTTCGATCATATTCCGCTTTTTAAATGCGCAGAAAGAGCACTTTTCTCCAATATTCAAGCTTTTAGTTGAGACATTCAAAGTTTTGATAAAACTTTCGAGCCCCTATTAGGGATGGATCCGGCAAATTTGCCGGAATCCGGCGCGGATCCGGCAAAAGCCCATTCCGGCCGGGCCGGATCCGACAAAAATTGCCGGAATCCGACGTCGGAATGGCCTATACATGTCTAAAAAACACTTCTACGCACATTTCATCGCTTCTTCATCACATTTTTAGCATAAAACAGCACCTGACACAGAAACAGTCAGCAAGACACAGCACGTGAACCAACCAAAAATTACAACAACAACAATTGACAAAATTCACATCGCATAGGGATAATCAAGTGCAGGCAACACTCCATTCAGAAACATGACCTTTTCGGCGTTCTCAGTTGACAGACGAGATCGGCTGTACACAAACACCTGCCTGGCTTCAGAGAACATTCGGTCGCTTGCCACGCTTGTTGGTAAAGGTGCCAGGTATCTGCGCGCGATTGGTCGATATAGGGTTTGGGGTATTTAGATCGAGTTCAGCCGCCAAAAGTCTAGCATTAGATCACTTTTGTCCGGTTCGTCGATAAAAACATCCGACTCGTACATATTCATTTCGTCGCGCAGTTCGTCTTCGAGACTGGATTCGCCTGACGGGTTGCGCGGTCGCGCAGCGTGAAACTCGATGCCTCCGAGAGAGGCCAGTCGATTTCTTTTTTGGTTCGGAGCTCGCGTTCGCACCTTCGTTATCGTCGTTGTTCGCGATCTCGGATGTATCGTCGCAGTTTGTGGGCGTCTCCGGTCGTTTCAATATTTTCGGTGCGATGTGGTAGTTCACAACGAATCGCGCCTTCATTTTCGAAGATGACTGCAGTATTCTTGAATCGCGGATCAACGTACGTAGCCGTGATGTTGGATTCGTTGTGGAAACGCGCACGGAAGCGTGTGTCGATGCTGGTCAGCAGCGTTTTTTTCGTCGTACCAATGCCACTCGCATCGACTTGTTCGATGCGCTGCTTCAGTGCGCAAACGGCGGGCAACACCATTGAAATGGATTCGTCGTCTCGTGGATTCGTCGTTGGGGTTGTTTATCGGGTTTTAGGGGAATCACGGCACCCCCGCACACCCATGGTAACACACGTCGCTAAAATCGCTGATGTTCTGGGGGCTCACCAAAAAATCAACTGTTTGACAGCTACTGACCAACGAAGATGGCTGATTTCAAAAAAACTGCTATTGTTCCATCAACAACGTCGGCCAAAAAGCTGACAGCCACGTTTTTTTTAAATGGACGATGCTGCACACAAGTTTACCACTCTTTTACCGCGATGTGATATTCAAGCAGCTTCGAGCATGGACGAACATAACCAATCAGTGCTGCACGCTTAAAAGCAGCCAATCACCGTGAACTGTTTCAGTGCAATGCGTGACCAGTATATGCGAACGGGCGAGGGCTTCCTGTTGGTGTTCGCCGTGAACGAGTCAAAGTTTGAGAACGTTGCCTCATATCGCGATCAGATTCGAAGGGTAAAAGACGGTGATGACGATTGCCCATGGTCTGTAAGTGAACAATCGTACAGCTTTGCGATCTGCGGTTTTCCCTGTTTTTAATGGATTGAATACCGGCGCACGGGGTCTGGCAGTTTTCAGTTCAGTTTCATTGGGGAGGGTCCATAACCTATGCGACGGTGTATTGCTGGTGGCAGATGGTGGCCTGTCGCCATGTGCTGTGCACGCATGATGATCAGTTGCACCACATTGCCATCCATCTCGCCATCGCATGGCTATAGTAGGCACAAAAAACGTGCAAAGTATCCGAAGGCTGCGAACCGAACCGTGTCTGGTTTTCAGTAGTCGGCAACAAATGCGACCTGCCGACGCGCGCGGTCGAGTCCAGAAATCGCGCAAGACACTGCCAAAGCATATGGAATACAATTCATTGGTGAGCGCGAGCACTTGCTTTCGCAAACAATGCCCATTGGTGTTCTGACAAGCGAGAACTGTAGTGGTACTTTGTAGTTGCGATCGATAAAGTTTATCATGGGTGATATTCAGTGATGTGTGAGCAAGCACTGATTTATTGTGACGTTGTCTCTGACGTTGGATAGAGCAGTTCCAACAATCATTTCTATCTTAGATAGCCCGACATGGCTAGATCTTCCTAAAATGGAAATTAACGACACACTGTTTACGTTTTGCTTTTCAGAAACCTCCGCGAAAACAAGAGAACGCGTCGACGACGCATTCTACACGTTAGTGCGCGAAATCAGAAAACATGTGAGTTTGCAATTTCAGTGATGTGAACTGTAACCATTGTGTACACACGTCTGGGCGTGGTCTGGAGACGGTGGCACGATGTTCTGATCAAAACTTTAACCTCGGTTCTGTTGCACTCGCTGGAGAAAAAACTAGCATGACATGACAAAGCTTTGCTGTTGGCAACTCCATCATGAGCGGGCACGTGTAGCCGGATCCCACTCTGACGTCCAGTAGCACCGGTGTCAAAACACCGAACCGACTGTAATAAATTGTTTTTTGTTATTGTCATTGTTTTTCACTCTCAGAAAGAGAAATCGTCCAGAAAGACGCCGAAGCGCAACAAACGAAAATGTACAATTCTCTGAACAATCATTAGCGTGTTTTCGCATCTAACTCTTTCTCACTCCTCTCACTCCGTGCGTTGCTTGATTTCGGTTGACATAATGGGCGATACAATGTTTGGTTTGTCGTGGTCGCGACTGGATTTCTCAAAAAAACCCGGATGCCTCGCACATCTGATTATGCCAATTATGAACGTCGCGTCAGCTTGACCGCCATGTACGCGCTTCTTTCTGTGTCCGCTGTCAACGAGTCCTTGGATGAATCCGACAATTCGCTTTTACGCCCGATCTTAAGATGTTTTTCGCAGACGAAAGTACGTTTTTCCCATTTTGTTGTTTCACACAGCACGCCCACTCGTTGATCAACACTGTCAAAATCTGGTCATGTTTCATGTTTACATTTACCGTTTTCCGTTCGAGAGTTGTTCAGCCGTCATCAACGTTTTTTTGTCTTTTGATTTTTAAAAGAGTGTTTCTAAACCACGGACATCATTGCGAGATTTGAAGAAGTGTTGGAGCCATTGTAGCCACACCACAGCAGATATCTCTTCGTTTGGTTCTATGAAGGGGTATTTAGCAATTAGTTTTTGTGCGTGCGGACGAAAAACTAAATGGTGTTTTCGCCCTGATTGTGTGCGTTTGCAGAAGTAGAAAGGAAATTAGTTTAACATGCTTTAGCGCTCGCATCTCGGGGGCTCGGGTCACTGCAGCAATTTTGAATTGCCGCATCAAGCAACTGATTCCGTTTCTGCGTGCGCATAGAGTCGCCGAACCAAGAGAAAAATAATCATGCGCCAGCGAGCGGACAGCGCATCACGCATTATATGAGCAGTTATGCATCAGGCGCGCGTTTTCCAAGTGGTGTCGTGCAGCGAGCACAATATAGGCTGCGACCAAATTTTCGCGACACACGAAACGAGCATCCAAAGTTGTACGGTGTGCCGGGGGAATTTTTTTTTGGGGGATTTTACACACGTTCTAGACACGAAGTACGTATTCTGAAAACCGTGTTACTTCTCTTTTTGTTTTTCTGAGTTATCATATGAGTTTGCCGTTTCAATTTTCACCTGCGACACTTTCACAGTCCAACAAAAATGTTTCCTGGGATAATTCCATCTGGTAAATTTGAAAATCAGGTCAATTTTTTGCCCCGACCCTTTTTGGGGTAAAAAATAAGCCTTTTTAAAAGTTCGATAGGTGTTTATCTGGTTTCAAGTGTTTTCCCTCTTTCAATTTTTACCTGCAACACTTTTACAGTCGAACAAAAATGTTTCTTGGGGTAGTTTCATCCGTAAAGAAAGCAGCACCAAGGGACAAGAACACTAAGCAGTTTAATGATAAAAACCAGTCGATATGAAAAGAGACGCACATTATATGGATCACATGAGATTATTACACAATGATAACGAAATACACGTAAAAATGGTAATTGGGTTGGATTCCTGCATCTCCCCGGAAAATTTTGAGTAAAAATCTCACTCAGCAACGGATCACGAAAGCACAGCACACGACATCTCACGTCACACGCTCACTGCTGCTGCATTGCTTCCTGTTCGTGTCCACCGTTTGATTCAACGCAGCCGACACGACCGTCGCCACCATGTCGCTCGTTCGCCGGTTGCCCCGAAGTAGTCGCTTCGGCCGTCGTCTTGTTCACCTGACCATTCGTCTGCTCATCGGCACTTCGCGTCTGCTGCATGAAAGCCATGTAAGCCTGACGCGCGTTCTTTCCCGGACGATTCCCGTACCAGCGTAATCGCTTGTAATTCGCCGGTGGTTCGTAGCAGTGCTGCTCGCGTTGATGCTCGCGTTGGATTCCTGCGTCAGATTTTGAAA